>RJWJ010009701.1:0-49164 GCA_004363605.1 Indri indri | reverse complement strand
ATACGTGCGTGTGTGTATGTGTGTGATGATTTAAAAATCTTAGAATGTCAGGAATAGAAAGGGCTTTAAAGGCATTCAGTAGCATTTCCTGATCCGATGTTGATAAATTTCTGCCAATATCACTGACAAGTGACCATCCCAAGTCTATTTTAGAACCTTCAATGCTGGGAAACTCATTTTGGCTGGAAGAGTCAAGACCGCATTCAGACAGATTTTTCTGTCTTTCATCTACTTGTTCTCCACTTACAGAATTAAACCAAGACTCAAAATGTTACTTATAAACCAAAACTGACTCATTTTAACCAGTACATTAAAAATGCATCTGAAGTTCAAGTCGCTGATTACCTTTACACTTGAAATGCCTACTTTTGCATTCACATTTGTCAGAAAATCCTTATGGTGATCCTTATGTTATTTAACGAGAAACCATTAAATATATTTTAGGAAATCAAAATCAAGAAGTGGTTTGCAGTTAGGTGATATATGATTGTACTGTTCCCTAATTGTGCCTCTGAGGAGGCATTTAAGGTTCTAATTTTCAGCAGAGAATGGCTTGGTTTAGCCTTGGTGTATACTTCTCTCCAAATACTGTCAAATCACTAATATTTATTTTCTGTGACTGGCTCAGCTGATGCAGGACAGTCATTTAAATTCAGTTCAACAAATACAGAGCCCTATCTGTGTCTCATGCACTAATGTGAGGTACCTGAGAGAAAAAGGTGCCAGAGATATGCCAGGCCCCATGGGGGACCTAGGCCCTGCCCTGTCTTAATTCTCTCACCACAATAGAGAATACTCAAAAGCAGGCATCCTACCCTACTCACATTTATCATTGGTAAATATGAATACTTAGTATGACGTGGGTGTTCAGTAAGCATTTACTCAAAAACCAGGCTGGGCGTGGTGGCTCATGCCTGTAATCCTGGCACTTTGGGTGGCTGAGGTGGGAGGATTGCGTGCTTAAGGCCAGGTGTTTGAGGCCAACCTGAGCAACATAGTGAGACCCCATCTCTACAAAAAATACAAAAATTAGCTGGGCTTGATGATGTGCACCTGTAATCCCAGCTACTCGGGAGGCTGAGGCAGGAGGATCGCTTGAACCCAGGAGTTGGAGGTTGCAGTGAGCTATGATGACACCATTGTACTCTAGCCTGGACAACAGAGCAAGACCCCGTGTCACCAAAAAAAATAAAATAAAATAAAAAACCTGAATATTAGCAACTTTGAAAGAGGAGAGGACCTCAATGTATTGGGAGAAGCAGGTACTGCAGACTTTGCTGGACTTCTGTTAGCCCAGAATCTTAATCATCATATTTTTTCCTATTTCAGTTTTTTAAAAATTTTATGAATGAGTGCACTGAAACTTTTCCAAGCTGTGCATCTCACTCTTCTGTACAGACAGAATGCAAAGGAAGGGTTGGTTGGTGGGAAAGAATCTGACAATATCTAGGTTCCAATATCTTTGAGAGACAGAGAGATAGATATATCGGTTGGCTAATGCTGTGGGATAAAGATCTAGTACTCTTTTTTTCTCTCTGCCCATAACGTTTTCCCTTTTTAATTTCGTCTCCAAATGACATATGATAGTAATGTATTTTTTGCTGTTCCCAAACAAGAAAACCATCATTAAAGCTTTATTGGAGCTCTTTTATTGTTTACACTGTCTGTGGTCTTAAATCTTTTCTTTGCCAGTGTTCCTGTTGTCCTCTCTTCACTGACTACCCTGACTGCAAACCCTGAGAGTTCAATGACTGATTTGTTAATTAGTTTCGAGCCTTTTTCCAAGAAGAGCTGCAGCTGTTATTACAATATGATTAATAATATTTGTGGCCATGCATGTACATACTTAGGTATGTTGTGATACATATTTTTAAAAGAAAAAGCTTTCTTGGTTGTAAAGAATTTGGTTTCCATCTGTGAGAACGGTAATAAAATTTGCATGTAAGTGGTTAACATATTCAAAAATATTCAAGTTTCTGCTAAGTACCAGACATAATGCTAGGTCCAAAGGATACAGTGGTGGGAAGAATAGGCGTAATACAGTCCCATGGGGGAGACAGATCATAGACAAGGAACAAATATATCAATACAAATTCTGATCAGTTACAGAGGAAAACGTCAGGACGCCATGCTGGAGAATGGAAGGCCCAGCTTCAGTAGGGTGGTCAGGGACTACTCCTCTGAAGATGTGATGATTAAGCTGAAATTTATAGATCCAAAAGGACGCAGTCATGCCAGGACAGCAGAGAAAGCCATCACAGGCAAAGAAGAAGCAATGTTTAAAAAACAAAACAAAACAAACAAACATAAAAAGCCTATCCTTGAGCAGTAATTATTTATTTTGGGTTGGAGATGGTTGTTGTACATGGGCATCTGTATGTTGTCCCCAGGGAGTGAGGTGGCTGCCTGGGATCAAGAATGTAGATTGTGGTCACGAGACAGGTGTCTTGGTGAATCCTTTTTATGTCCATACTCACCTAGACACTGCTTTCGTTTTAGCCTTTGCCGCCCGCTGGAGACCCATGTAGATGAGTGCTGTGTGTTGTTTTCTCAGTTCCCCTAGCTCAGAGCATTAACAGGTGGTCGGTCATAGATGCTTCTGAGTGTGGCTAATGAGTAACATTAAAAATCCTTTATGTTAACTTGTTTTTCCATGATCTGTGCTCGCTAGGAGCTTTTCTTCTGGACATTTTCAGTACAATTTGAGCTTTTCATATGGAGTTGAGTAATTCAAAGAGACAGTAATGAGCTTATCATATGGAATTGAGTAATTCAAGGAGATAGTAACGGGATTGTTTTGAAGGTGTGGATTTTAATGGGCACTTCATACACCAAAAAGTCATTTGCCCTCAGGTATTTTAGGTGTATACTCTAACAATATCAGGCACATCTCAGAGGTGGGAAATTTGAGGCTACAAAGCATAGCTCCTCAGAGACCAGGACAGTTTTTCAAGATATAATGAATATAACCTGCTAGACAAGAAAACAAAAATATAACAAAATATAGAAGTTTATAAATGTCTGAGGGGGAAAAGTAAGTAAATTATCAAATGACTGAAGTCTCCAGAATGTGAGCTTCAGGAGGGCCGGGTCTTGGATCATGTTATGTGTAATCCACTGCTGGGTTCTTGGCACTTAGAATAGGGCCTGGCACAGAGTGGAGCTCCAGAAACATCTGTGGAGTGAATAACCGAAAAGACCCTGAGCAGATACACTTAGCCAAGTAGGAATACTAAGATGTGTTTTACACATATTATGAATGGTAGATTTTGAATTTTTATTATTTTAAATAAATGGTGAATTTAGTAAGACTATAACAGAGGGAAACTTGAAAGTTTTCATCTTCCTAATAAATAAATGCTTGGGAGGATCATGGAAAACAATGGCCTTGATCCCAGAGTTGCAGGACACAGAGTATTTTGGCATCTTAGATTTATGATTGGTATGTTTTATACATCTTTCCTTCCTTACCTGTGTGGCCCTGGGCAAGCTATTTAACCTCTCTGTATCTGTTTCCTTATTTGTAAAATGGGAGTAACAGTAGATAAAACCTACCTGATGGGATTATTGTGAGGATTAAATCAGTTATGTGTAAAGCATTTGAAACAATGCCAAGCACACAGTAAGCTCTATGTGTGTTAATTGTCATCAGAAGTATATTTTCCTTGTTTGAGGTAACCTCTGTCAGGAACTTTCATATCTCATGATAACCATAAATTTAAAATTAAGATTTAAAAAAAAAAAAACTCCTATGAGTCATATATTTGTGTTTCATTTGTTTTTGTAACAGCTTTAATGAGATTTTCTGTGCTATAAAATTCACCCTTCTAAAGTGTACATTTCAATGATTTTTTTATATATTCAAAAAGTTGTACAATTATCACCACTAATTTATTCTCCCCAAAAAAATTTTAGAACATTTTCATTACCTCCAGTACCCATTACCAATCTCTGCACATTCTCCCCTCTCCTGAGCCCTTGGCAACCACTAACCTCAGTCTTTCTTCACGTATTTGTCTGTTTTGACCATTTCACATAAATGAAGTTATACAGTATGTGGTATTTTGTGCCTCCTTTTGGTATTTTGTGGTATTTTGTGTTCCTTTTTTGTGGGCAAATAATCATCATCATGAGGATATGCCACGTATTGGTTAGTCGTTCATTATCACAGTATTTGGGGCATTTGAGTTGTTTCCATTTTCTTGGCTATTGTGAATAATGCTGCTATGAACATTCGTATACCAGTTTTGTGTGAATGTATGCTTTTAGTTCTCTTGAGTATATACCCAGGAGTGTAATTGCTGGGTCATATGGTAACTCCATGTTTAGCATTTTGAGGAGCTACCAAGCTTTCCCAGAGTGGGCTGCATTTTACAATCCCACTAGCAATGGATGAGGGTTCCAATTTCTCTATATCCTTACTAACATTTTTTTGTTGGTTACCTTTTATGTTTTAGTCATCCCAATGTGTGTGAAGTGGTATCTCATTGCGGTTTTGATTTGCATTTTTCTGATGGCTAATGGAGTTGAGCATCTTATGGTTTATTGTCCATTTGTATATTTTTGAAGAAATGTCTATTCAAATCCTTTGCCCATTTTTAAATTGGGTTATTTGTCTTTTTATCATTATAAGAGTTCTTTATATATCTACACATAAATCCTTTATCAAATATATGATTTGCAAATGTTTCCTTCTATGGGTTGTCTTTTTCACTGTCTTCTTGGTATCTTTTGAAGTACATGAGTTTTTAATTTTAATAAAGTCCAATTTTTTGTCATTTGTGTTTTTGGTGTTGTGTCTAAGAAGGCTGTGTCTAATCTAAGGTCAGGAAAATTTACTGTGTTTTCCTCTAAAAGTTTTATGGTTTTAGCTCCTACATGTAAGTCTATGATCTATTTTGAGTTAATTTTGTATATGGTGTAAAATAAGGGCCCAAATTCATTCTTTTGAATGTGGAAACCCAGTTTTCCCAGCACCATTTGTTAAAAAGACTGTTGTTTTCCCATTAAATTGTCTTGGCAACCTTGACAAAAATCCGTTGCCCATAAATGGAAGGGTTTGTTTCTGGACTCTCAATTCTATTCCATTGAATATAGTTTTGTAGTAAGTTTTGAAATTTTGAAGTGTGAGTCTTCCACATTCTTTCTACAATATTATTTTAGCTATTCTGTATTCCTTGTGATTCCATGTGAATTGTAGGATCAGCTTGACAATTTCTGCAATGCAGCGAGGATTTTGATAGAGATTGCATTGAATCTGCATATCAACATGGGGAGTATTGCCATCTTAACAATATTAAATTTTATGGTTCATGAACATGGGATATGGGACGTCTTTTTATTTATTTAGGTTTTTAATTTCTTTCAGTGATGGTTAGTAGTTTTCAGTGTACAAGTCTTGTACTTCTGTTAAATTTATTCCTAAGTATTTTATTCTGAGGTTATTGTAAATGGAATTATTTTCTTAATTTTATTTTTAGATAGTTCATTGCCATATGTTTGGAGGATTTTTTTATTTTTTATTTTATTGTAGTAAAATATACATAACATAAAATTTACCATTTTACCTATGTTTAAGTGTACAATTCCCTGGTATTAAGTACTTTCACAGTATTCATAATGTGTGTAACAATCACCAGAACTTTTTATCATTCCAAACAAAAACTCTGTAACCATTAAGCAATAACCTCCCATTACCCCCTGGTAACCTCTATTCTATTTTCTGTCTCTTTTAATTTGCCTATTCTAGGTACCTTATATAAGTGGACTTATACAATGTTTGTCCTTTTGTGTCTGGCTTGTTTTACTTAGCATGTTTTCAGGGTTTATCCATGTTATAGCGTGTATCTGAATTCTGATCCTTTTTAGGGCGGAATAATATTCCACTGTATGTTTATACCACATTTTGTTTATACATTCATCTGTTGATGGGTACTTGGGTAGTTTCTACCTTTTGGCTATTGTGAATAATGTTGCTATGAACACTGGTGTACAGATAACTGTTAGAGTCCCAGCTTTCAATTCTTTTGGATATATACCTAGGAGTGGAATTACCAGATCATACAGTAATTTTCTGTTTAATGTTCTGAGGAGCTTCCAAATTGTTTTCGGTTTTCCATTTTACGTTCCTACCAGCAATGCATAAGGGTTCCAATTTCTCCCCATCCTCGCCAGCATTTATTTTCCTTTTTTTTTATAATAGGTACCCTAATGGATGTGTTTGTTTTTAAATTAAGAATTAAACTTCATGCAGCAATCTTTTTAATGGTAGAATACATGATCCCTCAGGCAGATGTGTGCAAAGTGTATTTCATTAAAAAGAAAATCAAGGAAAATTGTGAATTTTCTCTGTTAGCTTTGTTTCCTTAGTATAATTGTAATATCCATAATTTGTTATAATTGAGGATCAATCATTAAATGTAAGGCTGGGCTTTTAGAAGAGGAATATTTACAATTTTTATACACATCATTTTAAAGTTTGGGAAATTTAGTTCTTCCTGTCTTTTCTATGATGTTAAAGACTACAGAAACCACTGGTAGAACTCTGCCAGACAAGAGTGAGGAGATCTGCGGATATTTCTTGAACCCCTCCTTAATGTCACCGGAATGTTCACCAAAAACAACAAAAAAGAAAACAGAAGACATGAGTGACCTTCCCTCTGAGAGTCAAAGAAGCATACCACTTGCTGTGACTGATGCTTTAGAGCATATTATGGAGCAGCTCAATGTTTTGACACAGGTGGGTTGGCATGCTTTGCACTTGCGGGTAAGATATACAAAACAGTCCTGGTTAGAGCAGGTTGCAGAACTAACAGAGCAGAGGGAAAATTTTCTTCACTAGCAAGGCAAACTCAAGGTGGCAATCAGTATAGCAAGGTAGGCTTGGCTGAGCTGCCCCAACCATGTGCATGTATGTGTGTGTGGAGAGACACATAATACACACATACACACACTGTGCTAGCTCTGACTTCCAGGGGCCAGAAGGGAGCAGTGTGGGCTGTGAATGGTACTCCATGCTATCTACCAACATATTGGTTCTAGGCAGTAATTTTCTGCCCTTAGTGTTTGTGATGCAGTTGTGCTCAGATAGTCCATTCACTTAGGGCCATAAGAAAAATGTGTTGGGAGTAAACATATTGCCTATGTTCATAGTTTTCACTCTGTAAATATTCTCACTGTCCAATATATAACTTCTCTCATTCCAAAGCTTCTCACATTGATGCAGTGATTTTCCAGAGGTGATGGTTTTGCATTACCATTTTATAATATTACCCAGTCCTTTGAGGCCAATTTACCTTTGCAAAGAAGGAATACAGTGGATCTTAAGTAATGTACCAGAAGTCTTCCCAACTCCTGGTGAGGAGGTGTAGATATAATTTAAGGGAAGTGGTATGTTGGTTGAAATGGATACACCAAAGGGTTCTCTTCCAGCTTTTCTGATTCACTGTTTCCTTTGAAGAAGTCTTCTCTTGTTCCTCTTTGATGTGTAGAATGAGGATACTAATATTTGTCAGAGTGGATATTGTTGTAAGTTATATAGAAAGGGAGTCTAAACTGAAACTAGAGAGATGTCAATTAATTATCCAGAATAAATATTTCAAGTTGAAATAGCTCTTACATAGAAATCACCTAATGCAGTGCTCAACCCTCTGTGTGCAGTATAATCATCAGGGCAGCTAAAAAACATACTCATGTCCAGTTCTTAGCTTGGGAGGGGTCATTTCCATTGGTCTGGGATAAGGTCGTGACATCAGTCTTTTAAGCACCCCATATGATTCTGTTGTACAGCAGTGTTTAGAACCACTAATTAAATTAATATTTTGTCCTGTAAATACCATCTCAGGGCCTATGGAGTTAAGAAGCATGTATGTAGTTTTAGGGTCCTGACAGATTGTGGGAAAGAATCATGTGAGAACTTGGAGTCACCATAGGATTTGCACAATGAAAATCGTATTAAAATCACCCTTTTTCCCTTCATAATATTGTGAGAGAGGTGACTTTCTCTGTATTTGTGAGACGTTTCTTTCCTTTAAAGGCCATTGCCCTCTCAACTTCATGCCAAATTTCATTTTACTTGGCTCGTTTCCCACATCGCCATGACTCCCTCACCTGGACTATCCTTTCAATGTCAGGCCCTCATTAGGATCCCACCCAAATGACTCTTTCCGTTCCCTACTCTTTCAGCTTCGGGACCCATTTCTCCTCCTTTTTACCTAATTCAAAGTAAATAAATCACCTTAAGCTTTAATGAATTTCTCTATGATTTTTTGTTTCTAATTTTGAAGGGATGGATTGCTTTTCCATATTAAAGAGGTTAAAAGCAGGCACACCATATACTTGCAAAAGGGGAACAGTGAATCTGTGGGCAAGTAGCAAGCACAATAAATATGTTCTGATTCACTTTAATTACAGATGACTTAACATCACCTGACTAAGTGACAGGGTGTTTATAGCTATCTCTACTGAACTATAATTAGAAATAAAGTGAAATTACATTTTAGATGGTAGACAAATGGAGTTAACCAGTGTTGAAGGTGTTGATAATGTGTATATCAACAACTTTAGCATGTGAAATGTGATAAGGTGTGAAAGTATCTGGCAAAATGCTTGGCACATAGTAGGCACTAACAAATGGTAGAAAGTATTAGCAGGATCACTGTTATTTTTAATTAGTCATTATCTGTAGAATGGAATATGAAAGCAAAGGCTATTGGATAATGGTATTTGTTTTAAAAATTGGTTATGTTCAGAGGATGACAGGGAGTCAATTTGTTATCTTGAAACTTGTTGAGTAAGATAACCAAACATTAATCCTGCCTTTCCTGTATGAATCTACCACTGGATAACCAGATAGTAGATTAGGGAAGTATCTCTTATTTATAGATTATCTCATAATAATTTTTTAAATGACAGAATTAGAATATCATCATTTGCAATCCACAAGAATTAATAGATCTAGGCATTGAATCACTATAACACCACTAAAAGAGACAACCAAACATTATTAATGTGCCCTCTAATGAAAGAAGAGACCACCTCCTGTGGTCTTACCAAGGGTTCTAACCTGATCAAGCCTTTGAATCGAGCTGCCAACTCGTAGACTATACAGAGGATGTAAGAATGGGCTGAACTGCACCCTGAGTGTACAATCCCTAAAATCTTGACTGGTGGAAACATTACTGGCCTGAGCCTGTCAACAGACAAATTATAAAGAAAAGAAAGGGAGAGGGTGGGCACCTATAGATTAGAAGAGATTTTAAATACCATAAAGAGTCTTAAAAATGAGTAAGATAAAATTATAGTGCCTAGGGATGTACACCTAAGAAATAGAACCATAAAGAAACAGAAGAAAGTGATTGCTCTAAAGGTCAGGGTAGTGGCTGCTATGGAGGGAGGCAGGGAGGTGATTGTGGTAAGCACAAAGAAGGTTCTCTGGGGTGGCTGGCAGAGTTCTAGTTCTTGATATGGGCGATGGTTATAAGGATGTTTTTTATGTTTTTTTATGGGCGATGGTTATAAGGATGGTTATAAGGAGAATTCTGTAAGTAACACATATACTTTGTGTGGGTTCCTGAATAATGTTTTATTTTGTAATAAAACAATTTTAAGATATAAAAGACTGAAGGCAAAGTAGTCAATATCACAAAAAATTAAAATTTCCCCAATTTAACATCTATATGTATGTATGCATGTGTTCTGTATGTATTCTAACTCCTTCTGCTTATATATGAGTATAGTATTCTTCGAGTCCCATGTGCCAGCACTAATGTACGCATTTCACATGCATTATTTCATTCAGTCCTCCTAACAACCCTATGAGGTACGATTAGCATCTTCTAGGACAGGGAACTTTTGGCAGCCATTATGATATTTTCAAAGTCATCTAGCCATCCTTCTATCTGGGGTGATATAGGTATAGTTCGCCATGGATTAGACTGTGACAGAGTGACCAGAGATGACATTTCAGTAGCACCGGGCCGGGCACCCCTGCTGCCCACACTGCTGTGCAGTTGTGTGTGGCCCCTTCCCTGGCCTTAACACTTCAGAAGATCTGGCATAAGAACTGTCTACAGAGGCCGGCCTGATCTTTTACTTCTTTTTCCTCAAACATGTCAATTTTTTTCTTTTCCTTAAACTACTTGATAGTGCCTTGCCCTATGGTAGGGCCCAGAAGAAAGGCTCGTTTTTGAGCCAACTTCTTGGCAAAAGAATGGGTGTCCCAGTTCTACAAAGGCTCTTCTATGTAGAGATTGTCATCGTCATCCTCATCACCAGTGTACCGGGCATTGATTATTTTGTCCTCCTTTTCGCAGACTGTTTCAATCTTGGAGCAGCGACTGACTTTGACAGAGGATAAACTGAAAGACTGCCTTGAAAACCAGCAAAAGCTTTTCAGTGTTGTCCAACAGAAAAGCTGAATAGAAAAGTATGAGCAGAGGCATGATAAAATGAACACGTGTGCATAGACTCGGGAAGGCAGTACAAGATGCTCC
This sequence comes from Indri indri, assembly GCA_004363605.1. NCBI lineage: Eukaryota > Metazoa > Chordata > Mammalia > Primates > Indriidae > Indri > Indri indri. The sequence continues at coordinate 38,671 of RJWJ010009701.1, read as the reverse complement.
GTGCAACACAACCACACGCTCATTATCATGGCATTTCTTAAAAGGGCAAGCAATAGAACAAAAGGCAGAAAAGGTATATCTGAGGACTAATTTAAACACACAAATCAATGTCAAGGACTAATTTAAATCACTACTATTTATGATTGCAGTAATAAAATGATAAGCACTCAAGTGACTATATTTTTTCCCATATTATTTTAAATGTCAGTTTTCATTTATAGGCCAAATCCTGCCAGGAAAGTAACCAAATCTCTGGATTTCACTGTTAAATCATTTCAGATTGACCATGTTCAAGAAATTCTTTAAAGCAATTCATGTATTTCTTTAGTGAACACACCCTTGGGATGAAATAATTCACTTACCTCTAAAACAGCATGCCGTATGCAGAGAATGAATTGTTGATCTGACTTGTTATATTTCTTTCAGTTCAAAAAAACCTGTCCTTTCTTACTAATGCCTTGAAAAGATGATCTAATAAAAATCCCCAGACCACAGAATTTCCACAGCAAGAATACATTTATTTTAATTAGCAATAGCACATAGGTAACATAGGGCAGTGGGGTTTTATTTAATTTATGGTGTACATTGTTTATCCTTTAGCCAACCTGAAGGAAAATGAAGAGTTAGAAGCATGCAGAGCATGCCGGTCTTTTCTATCCCGGATGAATGCACTTGGTGGTTTGGATTATATCCAAATCTGTGATCACAGTACACAAATATTATGTTAGTGTGATTTCAATATCCTAAAAGGCTGGAACGATGCAACAGCAATATTTAAATATACACGCATATATGTACACATGCTTCAGACATATTGTTGCTTAGGCAGCTAAATAATAAGTACTTTAAAATATTTTGCATCATCGTATTTTTTTAAATGAATTGTGATTTGAAGCAAAATGAAAGTGAGCCAGGCATTCTAAAAGATCTTGGTTACAAATTAAGAATTTTATTGTATCTTAAACAAAATGAAGATTAAAGTGAAGAAAAGCAGACTAATTTTGGCTTGCCTTTCTATTAACTTGTATCGAGAACAAAGGTGGGAAAAGGCAGTCCATATTTATGATGTCTATAGGTAACATGGGGAAAATGCTATTCTATGTTTTGGAAAAAAAGAAAAAATGAAGTCCTATTGATGTGGGAGTCTATATTTAGAAATTTTTCTCAAAGCAATTTCAATTATATCTATGAGGCAGGTTTTTAAAATCATCTCATGTGTTTTAAGTGCCTTTTTATATCATACTAAGTGTGAATTTCTAGACATTTTTAAGAGCTTGCAAAGACTAAGCAGCTTTGTATTTTTATAAACTCATTGAGAAGACTGAGAAATGAAATGTCATACCAATTTTTGTTTACTCTTTTATGCTTCAAACAATAAAGACATTTTTCCTTTTAAAAAAAGTTCCTTTCCTTTTTAAACGATTAAAATGTGGAAATACTAAACTTCTTTATCATCTAGTTTACTCAATCTTTAATGTGCATAAAATTCTCCTGGAGAGCTTGATGAAACCGTTTCCTGGGCCCCATGTGCAGAGTTTGATTCACTAAGTCGGTGAGCCCATCATTTGCATCTCTAACTAGCTTGTAGGTGATGTCCATGTTCTTACCTGAGGCCCACACTTCAGAAACCCCTGACGTAGCTCTAGCCACTTCTTAACAAGCTGATGTCACCACATACGTTTTGCAGTCATCACAGAACTTTATAAATGATATAAAAATAGTGATGATATGAGTGAAAATTCCTTGAAACTTTTTCAAGAGGGTCATTACATAACTCTTCTTTTTTGATTTAATTTTATTTTTAGCAGTTGAGGAATCTCCTTGGTCTTCATGAGATTCCAGCCCCTCTCTTTCCTAATTTAAATACCCAACTGCCTGATCGACATCCCTGCTTGGAAATCTAACAAGCATTTCTAAATATGTCCGAGACCAATTCTGCTGCCATTCACTTCCACCCCCTGCCGTCACTAGGAGCACCTTCCCTAGTCTTCCTCATCTCACTAAAATAGCAACTTGCCTTCCAGTTGCTGGAGCTGAAGACTTGGCGTCATCCAATGACTCCTTTCTCTCAGACCCCACAGTTCATTCCTTCAGCAACTCTTGTCAGAATGTATAAAATGCCTGACCACTTCTCACCACCTCCATTTCCCACCGTGGCCCAAGCACCATCATCTCTTGCCTGGATGACTGCAGTTGCCTCCTGACTAGTCTCCCTACTGTCACCCTTGCACAGCAGGCCACAGTGGTTCTTGAAAAGCTGAGTCAAAGCAAGTGGCTCTTTGGCTCAGAACCCTTCACGGCTTCCCAGCTCACTCAGAGTAAAAGCCCAAGACTTGACTATACATTATCTGGCCCCACCCCCACCTCTCTTCTACATCTCCCCTCTTCTCCCCTTGGAGTCACCCCCACTCACTGCCTTCTGGCCATAGTGGCTTCTCTGCTTCCCTTTGAAGAAGCAAACTGCTCCCACCTGAGGGCATTTGTCCTTGCCATTTCCGCTGCCTGAAACTCTCTGCCCTCAGACATCAATACTGCACAGCATTCATCCTCTGCGTGCTCTTTGCCTTTTCAGAGGGGCCCTGTATGAAATAGTGACCCTCCATAAACACCCTGTCCCCCAACCTGGCTTTGATTTCTCCAGTACTCATTACCATCTGACATATGTATCAGTTCATACATATGTCCCCTCCGCCCTGTAGGAACTGACGGATTGATGGATATTAGGGCTGAGAACAGTTCCTAGTGTGTAGTAGGCACACAGCATACATTGTGTGAATATATGAAAACAATGTCTAAGTTACAGATTTTTTCCTCCTCTACCCCTGAGTGGGTTTTCAACTGTGATTCCTGAGCAGAATGCCTCAGCAGCCCAGTTCAAGAAACGAAATTTCAGGTGAGTGTCTGAGCCGTAGTAAATCCTGAGGATATCTGTGGTAGGGGAAAAGCACTCAAGGAGCTGTATTAATCTTCAGCCACATCATTCGATACTATCATTTCCTTCATGGTGAATACGGTTCAACCAAATGAAATGTAACTCACCCTGATAGAGTTTCTCAATACCTGTCTTCCTAGCTGCTTAAATATTTCTCTTAGACTTGAATTCAAGTTGTTAAAGTAGATGGTAAGGGTTTTATTTATTTATTTATTTATTTATTTATTTATTTATTTTGAGACAGAGTCTCACTCTCTTGCCTGGGGCAAATGCTGTGGCGTCAGCCTAGCTCACAGCAACCTCAAACTCCTGGGCTCAAGCGATCCTTCTACCTCAGCCTCCCGAGTAGCTGGGACTACAGGCATGTGCACCATGCCCGGCTAATTTTTTCTATATATATTTTTAGCTGTCCAATTAATTTCTTTCTATTTTTAGTAGAGACGGGGTCTCGCTCTTGCTCAGGCTGGTCTCGAACTCCTGAGCTCAGAACGATCCACCCGCCTTGGCCTCCCAGAGTGCTAGGATTACAGGCGTGAGCCACCACGCCCGTCCGATGGTAAGGGTTTTAGAGGCTTTCTAAACAGGTAACTTCTCATTAGCCTGATGTACCTGTTAAAAGATAAACTGAGGCACATTAAAACTTTAAAGTTTCTGTGATCAGTGAGTCATGAATCTGGCAGTGCCAAGCTGCAAACAGTTTGGGCTCCACTGAAGGGAGGGCGAGGGAAAAACTTTTAAAAAGTGGTTGAGGAAATAAGACAGAAAATATTTGAATGGTTCAAGTGAAACAGTAACCCCAAAGTCCCTAGTTAGAAAGTAGTTGGTGGCTTCTGACTGGTTAAGCTCAAATTTGGTCTTCTAGGATACGATGCTTAGCTGTCTGCTTTTGGATTGCTTACATAGGAACTCAGAGTACTAGGGCTGCCTCAGTCTAATGGCCTTCCAATTAATTATTTTAACATACCAAAGCTTAGTTTGCATCCCATTTGCAAATAGATTACTTCTTATTTTAATCTTGAAGATTAATTCCTTTAAATAGAACAGAAGAAAATAGTTCAGGAAGTTCATTAGTGAACTTTGGTGGAATATTGAAAAATAAGCTTAGGGAAGATTTTATTTATCCAATAATCATTGTTTACAGAGTGTACTTAAAGACTACAATGTACAAAGAAGGTAAATTTGACATGCTTTACCTTTCTAACTCTATATGATTATTTATATGATAGTGCCTCGGGGTTTTACTAAGGATTTGGAACATTAACGCAAACATGAGCTACTCATTGCCTGTGGGATGAACCTAAATCCAATCCAGCTGCTGAGTTGTTTTGTTTGGCTCATAGAATTTTTAAAAAAGTTTTATTTACCTGCTGATATTTACAAGTCGGAGATTGTATATTAATATTTTGATCTCTGGCTTGTATCGGGACATCAGGTCTGCAGTTACTGGGCTGCATTCCTCCATGGCGGCAATAAACTAGGGCTGGGTGGAGGGGACTCCATGTCTGCCCCCACTCCCTGTCATCTTCATCCCCCGCCACTGCTTGACATTACCTGCTGCCTGGTTCATAGGAGGAGTTCCACAATTACTTACTGAATAAATAAACATTTTTCTTTATTCAATTGTTTCTAGAACATTGCTCTTTGCTTCACTTAAAGCCAAAAGCAGTTCGGCTTTATTATACTAATGTATTAGTATTATATAGTATACTAATCTACTGTATTATACTAACGCCATAGTTATCCTAAATAAAGGCAAGGCAAAAACCAGAAGTCGGGAAAGGGCTTGGAATGTGAATCGAGTATGTGTCATTAGGAAAAAGACTTGCCTGGAATTTATACTATCCTTGCCCTTTGACCATTTGGAGAACAGGTATTGTATTATTTGCTTACTGCCTTTTCTCTAAAGACAAGATAGAACAGATCCTCACTTAACATTTCATTTATGTGTAGAGCAAACTTGGAGGCTGTTATTACCATGAATTCTATGCAACTAAGAGGATTGTAAGATAAACCATCTGCCCCTGGGTAGACATCTGCTGAAAAAAAAAGCAATTCTAATATTTGGAGGTTATTGACAATTATGATCAACTCATGATAAAATTTAATAAAAACAGGTGGGTCTGTAGTAAATTTTTAATTGAAATTATACCATGGATTTATGCCTCAGCTTATACAACTTTTTGCCTTAGCAAGTCACGAGGTTTTAGACTTCATGCACCAGAGGATTTATGAATGTACATTGAATCTAGGAACACAGTGTAATTGCCAGGTTGTCCTCCAAAAGCCCCAACTGTGACTCAGCCAGGTAACACAATGGCAGCCTGAGCTTACTAGGAAAATAGGTCAATGGCTTGCCAAGAGGCAGAGGTTAATGGGCAGGGTGGGGGAAGGGGTGTGTGCACAGCTACTTTTTTCTTAGTAAAGTACATTAGCTGCCTTTCCTTTGTGATCAAATGTCAAATGGGTTCCTATTAAAAATAAAAACTTGATTTGAGATTCTTCTCATAACAGATTTCACAACAAAAGAAATAGGAGAAATAACTTGATCATCTAAAAATGCTAAACTTATAAAGGATGAATAGGAAAAATTGGCAGAAGTGCAACAGCTAATTGGGAATATCAAAATTGCATAAGTGGAATTTAGTTAATTCACATGACACAAAATTACACAAAATGGATAAGGCAGACTTCACATATGTGCAAACAACTACATGGAAGTATAAACAAATTCACTTTTTTTGCCCAAGCATTTCTTAAAGAAAGATTGACCATGTTCTGGACCACACAATGTACGTATTAGTCAAAACTCTATATGTCATATATCCAGAGAGTATATCATAAAAATTAGAAATAACAAAATAAAATGTTCAATCACACAGAAAGTATGAAAAAGGAAACTTAAACTCCACCAAATAATATTTGGGCCAGAGAGACAACACCAACATGTAATAAAAAGTGTTTTAAAATAAAAATAAAAATGCAGTATGTCAAATGGGATACTGCCAAAGCAATCAAAGCATGAACTAAGCATCTCTCTAAAAATGGAAAGAGCAATCATAGTAAGTGAAAGAAAACTAACAAAATTAAAGTAAGAAATGTGAAAAGTAATTGGCTCTTTGAAAAGTTTAATCATTAATCAAAAGGAAAAAAATCTTGTTTTGCTTCTAAAGTAATTAAAAACATGGTTACCTTAGAATTTGATTATTCAGGTTACCATTGAATTTTTTAAAGTAAAGGTCAGCCACAAATCAGAATATAAACATTTGAATAACAAATTTAATAGAAACATGATTTATGTTATTATTTGTTTCGTGAATTTTTAATGGCTTTTGAATAGCAGCTAAATATATATATATATATATATTTTTTTTTTTTATCTAGCCATATGTTGACTAGAGGTGGATATGTAGGGTTGCATTTGTATAACTGCTTGGACACAAATTCTTTCCCTTAACTGTCAAACTTAACCCTTCCACAGATTTTTAGTTTGAAATAAAAAGTGTGAGTAGGACAAATTTGTAGAGTAGCACATTGGACATCTTGAAAACCCAGAGGCCTTCTGTGAACAGGAAACTCTTTGCTTTCTTCTCATTCTTAGTGCAGCAGCATCTAAGATCTATCATTAAGAAAAGTAATCGTCTGTCTCCTTCTCCCTCTGATCCTTTCATGGGCTCAAAACTAAGACATGGCAAGAAGAGAAAGGTACCTACCTATTGATTTTTAGATCTTTATTTCAAAATGCTTTGGTGTTAAGAAAATAGTGCATGTAAAAAACTTTTGAAAAATACAAAGAAAAAAAAAGTCGGTATGTATCACTTTTGGATGAGACACCCTTCCACCCTGCTAAAGAAACCACTACTGTTTGCCCCAGATAAGAGAAAAAAGAATGAGAAACCTCAGCAGGGCAGGCATCCGTGCAGCTGGATGCTGGATACAGAGGAGAACAGTCCAAGGTTGGGGAAAAGGACTTCTTGTTAAGATGGCTTTGGGCTACTTTTGCATCTCTTAATTCTAATGAAATGCTATCACTGTCTTAAGTTGTTTCCTCTGCCTAATCCCCAGAGGAAATCCCTTCGCTTTTCAGAGATAAAAAGGTAGCAGAACAAAGAAAAAGTCAGGGGAAACGCCTGGGCCTTTTGCTATAGAATTTCATTGAAGCCTTTCCAAGCCCAGAGGATAGAACCCGAGGGCTATACTGTTTATTCCTACACCTGGATTGAATATCAAGGTCTGTGAGAAGACGGATCATTTAGAAACCTGATGTTCTTGCAGGGGGCTGTTGATTTTTTAGAACTCTAACAGCAACTGTGTCGAAGGCAAAAAATCACATGAAAAGTTCAAAGTTGTTAAATCCCCTTTCTGCACCGCATTCAGCAAGCGAGAGTCAGCATCTTGCAAGTGATGATGCTGATCATTCTTTCTCTGAAAAGGAGAGATTAAAGATGCAGCATTGAGGGTGGGAGGGAAAGAATAAACTGCTTGAGGTGGCAGTTCTTTCTCAAGGGAACACCTGTCTAAGACTTTCTCTATTTTCATTTTCATTTTCACCTTAAATTGAGTGATGAAGGCAAGAGGTATATGCCTTGATTTTGAATCAGATGTGATCATGAAAAAATATATATAAAAGGAGTTGAGGTCTAGGAGGGTCCCGACTTAGTTGTTTCCAATACAGCACAAACTTATTCAAGAGAGCACATCAAAGCTCAGCTTATTCCCAAGGGCATTTTAGAATTGGCAATGGGAAGTAATTATACTGTCGAAATAAAAACTAGAGAGGATAAAGTCCTAGATTATGTTTATTCACCATTAACATAAGCATTCGGTGTGTTAGACTCATTGTAACAAATTCAGGTGCTGTATACTCAGTACGTCTTACAAGCAGCTCTTCTTAACCCCCTCCCGTACATCCTTTCCCCAGCATTGATCAAGCTGGCTGCTGGGTTAGCTCGAGTTAAACATGACACTCAGTAAACATGTTCTGTTTGGCCTCTGCAGCGATCTGTTTTCGTTTGGTTTTCAAATTACATGCCAATATTTAAAAATCAAACAGTTTCACATGAAAATCTAGATTTCTGGCTTTTGTTGAAAAGTTGCAAGACCTGGTATTACATTATGTGTCATATAGTATATATGATATTATTTTATATTTGACATCAGTTTCAGAAGGCAACCACCTCCAGTTCACCTGGTCTGCTTGTCTTTGTGGTCATGACCTGCTCTGTTAAGTCAACAGTGTGACTCATGTGTCATGAGGCACAGCTCTCATGATCCTGTAGACTCGGGAATGGTAAGCCTAAGGAAACATGCTTCTCTATTTTGAGGGAATGGAAAGACAGTAATGGATTAGTGTCAGAACCGAGGCCGCAAACGCCATGCCTTCACTCTCTAGCCAGTCCTCTCTCCGCTGTTCTATGCTGCCTCCTTTAGTGTATAATTTATTTCAAAATGGTAAATAGATTTCAAAAACCATAGAGCCTTAAGATAATCATATATTAAGAAGAAAAAGAAAATCACACTCTACGTGCAGTATGATTAGAGCAGTGCTAAAATAGTGCATTGAGAAAAGTCGTTGGGTAGTGGCATTACGAAATCTTTTTTTTTCTGTTTTCCAAACTTTCTTTTAAAAGTACGTATTAACTTTTGTAATAAAATAAAACTGTATTTTTAAAAATTCTGAACACTTTGAAACAGACACTTTGCCTGTTCACTATAATCCCACTACCCTTTGTCAGACACTCACTTCCCTGCCGCCCTTGTAACTCAGATTGGCCACGTGCCTCCACCCTGACTGATGAGATGTGAGGGCAAGTCTTCTGGTGGCTCAAGAAGATTGTCAGGATCTTCTTGATCTATTGAACCCACATATATGAAAATGCCAGGCAAAATTCTAACCTCAAGTGACAAAAACAAAAAAAACAAAACATGGAACTTGAACCCATGTTTAGACACCTCATTAAACAACATCCTTCTGGTTTAAGCAACCGTTGGGTTTTCTATTACTTGCAGCCAAAATATGGATATGTATAAGAACATTTACATTTCTTTCAGATAGTAAAAATAAACATATTATCTGGATTTTAGGATTTTCTTTTACTTCTTTTCCCAATGCTACCTAAGTAACTTGAAATAAGAGCCAAGACTTTCGATGATCTCATCCAATGAAGGGGGCCAGTCAGAAGATCAGCAGAAGACTTCACATCGTATTCCCTTCAAGAGCATGCAGACAATCAAACATTTTAGTTCTTTTTCACAAGTTTGGTTCTAACAATCCTTGGGTTCCTTGGAGCTGATGAGATAGGGAAACCTTTACTCTGATCGTTCAAAAATGGAAAGGTTTGATATCATAAAAATGTTCTATGTGTGCTGGAGGACACACAGCACAATGCTCAGTATGGGTTGCCATTTGATCTGCTTCGTTGGTGATGTTGATTATTGGGGGTGAGGAGGCAGGACCTAGAAATTTAGAGAGAGGCAGTGGGAGAGAGAGGGAGGTGGAGAGGGGAAGAGACTGGAAGTTGTTTTATAAGTATGGTTTAAATGTTTGGAGATCATTAGCCTGAAGAAGAGAACACTTGCCTCCTTTAGTGTACAATTTATTGACAATTTATTGATAATTTATGTGACAAATATTAGTTAAGATTCTTGTGGGTTCAAGGATTAGGGACTCATTTGGTTTATTGAGGCTCAAAATTACTCAGAATAGATATAGATGCACTGTATTTGCAATGTGTGTTATGGAGATAGTGAGCATTCTCATCTTAACAGTAATGGTAAGTAACAGTAAGTAACTCACTTCGAGATGCACTTTAATAGTTTTTTTTAAAACTTTTTATTTTGAAATAATTTCAAATTTACAGAAAAGATAAAATAATAATACAAAGAACTGCCTTGTACCTTTTGCTCAGGTTCCTCAATTGCTGACATTTTGCTACTTTTGCTTTATCATGATTTATCTATCAGCAATCTATTTTCCTGAAACAATTGAAAGTTGGAGACATGATACCCCAGTCCCACAAGAAATGTCAGTGTGAATTTCCTAAAAGACAAGGACATTCTCCTACTTACCCACAATTCACCTACCAAAAGCAGGAAGTTGACATTGATACCGTATCATCACCTAATATCGCCATTTAATCCACCCATCCCAATTCACCTATTGTTCCAATATGTACAGAAGTGATTTGTTTCTCCTGTTTTTTAATCCAATCCAGGATTGTGTGTACATTTACTTTTGATGTCTCTTCAGTCTTCTTCAATCCAGAATGACTCTTCAAAATTTTCTTGTCTTTCATGACCTCAATATTTTTGAAGATTTCATGCCAGTTATTTTGTAGAATCCCCTCAATTTGAGTTCGTGTGATATTTCCTTATGACTTGGCCAGGGAGATCACAGGAGTGGCACTGTGTTCCTCTCAGTGTGTCAATCAGAAGACACATAATGTCAATTTGTTCTGTTATCAGTGAAGTTCACTTTGCTCTCTGGCCAGAGTCAGGCAGGTGTATTTAAAGTAATAAATTTGAGGATAAATGCCACCATTCCAAGTATGAGAGTTGCTTTTGCTCTAGCCCTGCACAAGAAGATGAAAAAACACAGGGTGAAAAGAAAAGTGCAAGAAAGTGCATAACTGAGTACAACCAGATTTTCTCAGTTTAATAAATTTCCTTGATTATGAAAGGGAAGAAAAACATGATCTTTTTTTCTCTCTTCTATCACAAAAGGGTGTACTAGGGCAGACACATTCAGGAAGTATCAAGTTTGCTGTTATAGATTATGAAACATGTTTATGTGATATCAAACTATGAGATTATTCTAGGTCATGTTTCTACTGCTTACTCAGATATCCATTTGCATGAATCAGTTTTAACCTCCAGAGTTCTCCAGTGTAATCCAAACATTAATAGTGCACACATTGCATATGGTCGGAGAAACGCCAACTTGGGGCTGGAAATTCGAATTCTGGAGAAGCCAATTCCAAGGAAGTGGCGCGTTGTGGAGACAAGGCAGGTGGCCTCCTAAAAAAATACTCAGAATCCCCTGGGAGGGGCAGCAGCAGAATCTCTATGTAGCAGTGACTCGGGGCAGCAATCTGGTTAAAGGAGGGGTGGCCGAGGGCTGTCTTACAGCTATGTCATAGCACACTTTTTAAACTTCAATGATATACAACAGATCGATAAAAGCAAAATTCTCTAAATATTTTGATTTCACATCCATTTTATATACTGCTGAGACAATGTGCATTATACATATCAAATAATAGTATTGTTTTTATTTGTAGCAAATGGCCTAAACCAAACCAGCCAACGGAGAGTGATCGAGGTTCTTTCTGGTAAATTTTGGTAATTTCCTCTTAATAGGCCAGTGGGTGTTATTTGATGCAAACCAGTTGGTGTGTCACAATCCAAGCAAGTCTCAGAACAAATAGGACAAACACACGAACACATGCTAGCAGGCAGGCAGGAACGAGCACTCATTTGGGCTCTGGACAGCTCCCTCTCTGCTGCTGTGTGTGCCAACCAGTATCTTACAGGAAAGGGTGGTGGGAAGCAGACTTGTTGACATACTCACAGCAGGTTTGTATAGGCGGCATTTGAGTTGGATCAAGCAAGAGGCTCCTGCGTGGCGAGGAGAGACCCAGAGCTAAGAGACCCCACCAGAGTGGGCATGGGCTGCTGGGCCTACCCAATTCACATCCTTGCCCCTGCAAGGGCAATGGGTCCCGTCTCACCACCGCTGGCTCACAACTTCATCCACAAAACATTGTTTCTAACATTTCTTTATGTGAACTAACTACCCTCAGGCGTGGAGTATACTAGTATACTAGTATACTTCTAACCAGCTGTAAGAAGTTGATTTAGATTCGGTTGCTTCATATGCTAATTAATCGCTGCTTGAGTTGTTCATTAGAGATAATGCCTACATGTGCGAACTACTTATATTAAAATAGTTTAAAATGAATTATCACACAGATAAAAGATCACATTAGTTTTAGCTGGGGTAGCTTTAGTGGTAATGGTGTGGCTGATGGCGATATAGTCTCTTTATGGCATTACCAGGGTTTGCTTTAGTGTTCAGGAGGCTCAGAGCAGGCTGAGAGTACACAAAGCAGGCTGTAGGACATCTTAAGAGAGTCACAAAAAAAACCTAAAGCAGCCACACAGCACAGAAACAGCAGGTTTTTAGTTGTTTCCTCATCACCAGTTTCTCATTCAGCTTATTATAGAAAAATCAGAAAATACAGTCAACAAAAAGAATGGGCAATCCATAATCCATCCTGATAAGGTTTACCAATCTTAAACACACAGATTACACAAAGATAGATATAGATTTGGATACGCAAATAAGTTTTTTTTAACAAACATGGGAAATTTTGCTTCTAAATGTATGGTCAGTAGCTTCCAACATCAATGTATACACTAATATGCTGGAAAGGCTGCCCTGGTTCATATTTATAAATTGGTTAAATATAACTAATCTGCTATGGGGAGGCTCTTAGGTTTGTTTCTAACTTGTGCTTACAAACAGTACTGCCAGTGAACATCCAAGCAAAGTTCCTCAACCATTTCCTTAAGAAGAATTCCCAGAGGTGGTGTTGCCAAGTGAAAGTTTGGTGGCCCTGAAAAATGTCTAGTTGGATTTATTCAATTTTAGGAATCATTTCTGAGATATTTTCTTTCTCTGGCTCTGCCATCCTCCCTCCCCATATTCTTAAGCATTTTGTCTAAGAAAAGCCGACTCTCTATTGTGATAGTCAATTTTTTGAAAATTATCCTTTTAGTCCCCTCTCTCCAGTGGACAAAGAGGGGAATGCAAGCCACGGGGTCTAGTAAAATGACCAAATGTGCTGTCGAATGAGTTTGCTGGCAGGGCTCTGCAGAGGCAGGTTGCGGGGAAAGCAAACAGCTGAGCTCTGAAACCCACTCCATCCTTGGTGGGAGCGTGGGCACCTAGCACACCTCTTCGCACCTTTCTGCCCTGTCTGCTTCATCTGCTTACTCTCCCCCTGCCCCGGTGCTCAAATCCCACGATATATGCGATGGGCTTTTTGTATTTGAATCTATTATTTTCTTATTACTGTGAGAATTTTTCAAACATTTTTAAACCCGAGAATTTCTTTCTTCCAAACAAGGAATACAACAAACCGTTACAAAAAAAAAAAAAAAAAAATGTTAACAGACAAAACAGATCAAGGCAGAGCTGCTCTGCAGGCCTCCTGGAACCAGAATGAAAAACCTTGTACCTCTGCTGGAACACACACAAAAGACTCTTTTTTTCCTCCCAGCCCTGCCCTGGCCTCTGTTAGATTCTCCCAGAGACAAAAGTGAGGCCTTTGTCTAAGATATAAAATTTGGGGGAGGTTAAGGAGGCACCAAAAAACTCAGTAATCAAGATAAAGAATATTTTAATGCACTATTTTAAGCAATCAAAATTAATGCAAAAATTTATCACTAACAAAATTTTAAAACGTTAAATAAAGACAAGATCAGCAATAGTTTTGCTGAGCCATGTTAGAGCCTGAGCCGAAAGGAAAAAGCAGTAATACTGATGATACTGTCTTTATCTTGATAATATTCTTTACATTGATTACTGAGTTTTTAATGTTTCTTTAAATTTTGGACTCAAAGTGGGTGCCTCGCTGTCCTTACCCTCGTCCTGTCTCTCACAGTGTCCTCGATATCCGTCACTCTGCGTTGCTGTGCCGCTGTTTCTTTTTTCTTATTCCCTCTTAGGATGTACACTCCCTGAGTGTGAAAACCGTGTCATGCTCATCTTTGTATCTCTAGCACACTAGGCATGTGGTAGGCATTTAATACACTTTTTAAAAATAAATGGATAGATCTGGAAGCCTTTAGACATGGGTTTATCTATCTCGGTCAACCTTTAACTAGCCTTGTGATCTTGAGCAGATCATAACTTCTCTGGCTTCAGCTTGCTCATCTGTGAAATGAAAAAGTGGGTGATCTGGAATGTCTTTCTGAATCTGTCTATAGACGTCTATCTACAGCAGTTCAAATCTCCCCAAACATTCCCTTCCCGGTGGCTGATAGTATCAATAAGGCAGCTGCAAGGGTGCTGGTATTTTGCAACAGATTAGAGAGCTATGTTCAGTAAAGCTTATGGAGTTATCTGTAAAATACCTTCTTGGGTAGATACTTGCTTTGAACTTACATTTTGCTGGGACTATACTTAAAAAGCCATTTAGAGGGTAATCTCTCCAGTAATGCTGTCCTGGTTGGGAAATTCAAGCATTGTCCCTTAATTAGGTCAACATATGTTAAGAAATACCTTGCCCCTTTTAGCTCCACTCCTGTTGGGCTGTGTTTTTAAATGCGGGCAAGGGCCATTGAAGTATTGAAAATGGCCCATGGTTTTCCCATCATCCTTTACGTGTGATTGGGAGGGAGGAAAAGTCAGAAGAGAGTGAAGCAGTTCCTTGTGGGTAAGAAACAAATATCCATTGAACACCCACTGTGCACAGCCTCTGCGGCATATCAGAAAAGATTTCTGTTTTCGGTGAGTTTTCAAGACCCTGCCAGGAAAGGAAAGGAAAGGTGAACAAAGAAACATCACGAGTTGGTTATATAACCAACTGGCAAGGAGTCAGAATAGCAGAAGTAAAGGAGAAAGCAAATTGCCTTTAGGTGTCTACTGTGTGAGGACTTGAAAAATCTTACCTCATGTCATCTTTTTGACTGTCTTTTGAGTTAAGTATTAATATCTCTGATAGAAGAATAAGAACACAGAGGCTTGGAGTAAAAGCCACTCGGGAGATATGATTTCCTTTCCCAAAGTATTCACATACAAGTTTTTCTAATATATTGAAAATAGCTTACTTGACCTGGGTACTGTGAAGTTTAACCAAATGAGGAAATACTACTTGCCTTTCTTCCTCCTTGGTGATGTATCCTTGGGTTTGGAAGTGGCTTTTACTTAACTATCTCATCCATGGGGTGTTTGCTTGTTATTATACCACCAAGGTTTGGAAACTCTGCTGGGGAATTTAAAACAGGCCATTAGTTTCATTTTCACACTCAAATATGATTTAGGCCCTGCTGCTGGCTCATTGGAAACAAAGTTCCCATGTATTTTACTTGGTAGTTCTAAAAGCTTTGCTATTCAGTGACCAAAATTCTCTAGCTGGCTTCATGTTCCAGCATTTTCCTTTCTTCTTTCCAGAGGCAGGCTAGATCCTGACTGTTTCCATTAAGGAGGGCTCAGGTGGAAAGCCGCCTCCTCTGTAATTTTAAAGCCATAACCTTAAAATGACAGCTTTGGAAGAAAAGAGCCTGTAAAACTGTCTTGGTGCTTTTTTTCTATCTTCTGGGGGGTTGAATTACCGTGGTGGTGGTGTTCTACCTCTCCTCCCTCCTCCACCCCTGACCCCAGGTGGTGGGGGAGGGATTGGGATTTAACCATGATAAAAGATGGCAATTGGGCAGCCTGGAAATGTGGAGGTCTTTTTACCTAGGGGCCAAATATGAGGCCAGAAACAATGTACACATATTCACCCTCAACCTCGATCTGGGGGATCCAGCTTTCTCATTGTGAAGCAGAGGGACTCAACAAAGCTCCCAAAGGCTCCAAAGACACTGGCTTGTTCGTCCACTAAGTATTCCACTTTTAAATAAAATCAGATGCATCAAGAGAGGACAGCGAATCACCCAGAATTGGCAACTTTTGAGGTAGCAACCACATCAATAGAAAGTATCAACCACATAAATTTTGAGATCTTAATTTTTAAAAATGATTACTTTCTGTTTCTGTAGGATGATTAGAAAATCCATTCCATACTTGCTTAGTGACTTTTATTATTATCCAATGAAATCTTAATAGAAATATTGGTGTAGAGCTTCTTGAATGTCAAATTTAAATTCTCATAGCAAATGCTAAGAATATGAGATAGTAGAAAGATGGTATGTGATGGGGAACTACTGGGTATGTAGTTTGCATAGTTTCTCCACTTAGCACGTGCCTGCTTTGGTCAGACCAGCATGTCTTCCTGGGTCTATCTTGACAGCTGATGAAAGGCTCGTGGCTGAAAGCATGACACGTCTTTCCACAGCCACACAGAGTCTTGTTAGCCCTGGTGGGCAGAGCAGCCAGGAGGTTGTCAGTGAGTTGGCAACGTATTTCCCAGGATGGTGAAACACAGTCTTTGAAATCACAGACTCATGGGGAAGAATGCAAAATAGAACGTGGTCTCTGGAAGACCTTATAAGTCAATTGTAGGAAAAGAACCCAAATTCGGAGAACTTCTCATCAAGTAAGCTTCTAATACACCCAAGCATAACATGGCACACAGGGCCCAGCTCCTCTGTTCCTGGCCCACCACCTACTGCGTACACCATCTTTGCCTGCCCCACCCCTCAGCTGCCCAAAGTCTACTCATCCCAGAAAACTCAACTCTGGCATTAGCTTTTCTAGGAAGCCTTCTGATATCCCAGAAGATGAATGTCTTTGTGTTTCCGCATGCCTATCTCAACCCTTGCCCTTATCACATTTTATTAGGATGTTTTTTTCATGTGAACTGTGACCTCCATGAGGGCAGTGACTGGGATTTACTCATCGGTGTAGCCCCAGCACCAAGCCCAATGCCAGGCACAAGTAAATACACAGTGAGTGAGCAAATCAATCAACAAACAACTGCTGAGGGTTTGCAAGGACAAGAAATGACCGTAAGGTCATCAGGAAAAGCTTCTCGGGTGAGTTGAGCTTTGAATAAAGTTTGAAGGAAGTAGAACAAATTGGACTGGTAGGAAGAAGACTGAGCATACCATTTCTGGGAAATGTCAGTAGCTGCACTGAGCTGGCTCTCATGGAACATCATACAGGGGATTAATGAGAAGTGGGAGTAATAAAGAGGAAGGAGGATAGTTGGAGGACTGAGAGCACTTTGTATTCTGGATTTGATGGGCAGACCATGTAATTCTTTCCACTACTGTAGCTGGGCGAGTGAGCCAATGCCAGCAGTGCCCTGATCAAATTCTCACCAGAGAGTTTATATTCGGCTTATTTAAATCCTGCTGTGCTTTCAGTTTAATGCAGCATTTCCTTCGTTTCCTGTCTGCAATCCTTACACATATTTCAGTGGTAGCTGTGGTTTATTTCCACAAACTACAGTAAACCTACGCTTGCAGAGGTCCAAGCCAATTCAAGTTTTTCCTTAAGGGTGCAACTTCTTATCTTCAAGCAAATTTAATCTCACATTTATTACAATTTGAGCATCATTTCTCATGTATTCTCATGTAATGAAAAGCCCTTACTTGAGTCCTGCAATCACAGCAGCACCATCAGGAAGAGGAAATGAGCAGAGCTGTTAACCAGAACATGCTGCACTTTTCTAAACATTAACCATTGTTTAGGTCTGTGGACCTGGCTGCTGAAGGCAGTGGTGGGAATCAGGAATTATATGCAAAAAATCCTACCTATGGAAAATTTTAGAATTCCCTTCTCTGTCCTGGTTCCCAAAGTTATATGGATATTTTCTTAGTTTAAGAAATAGAAAGTGTAGCTAAATTAACTTATCTCTTATCTGAAAATAGCTCTATATGACCCATGTCATATTTAGAAGGGCAAAGTCATTCTGCGACAGCATTTTAGCCGGGCTGACATGCCATTAGAACATCACCATGGAAGTAGTTTCTGTTCTACAGGGAACTTTGTCTTAGTGATTAGAAGGCATTTGAAAATCTTTGCTATTTGTTGGCATAGCCCAGACATGAGTTATCATTGATTTTTATAATTCATGGAAAACTTTTTGTTGCTCTCTTGATTTTATTTTTCTATAAATGTGGATCATGGAAACTGGCATTTAAATGATTCTGTCAGAAGTGTGGCGTCTACAGTCATCATCATCATTAACATTTTGTTATTGAGCACTTACTATGTGCCAAGTACAGTGCAAATCATTTCTGTATAGTAGATCCTGGCACTTACTTCTATTATAGTATTCACTTTTCAAGGTGAATTAAAATGTATTGTATAAGTATCTGTCTCCACTATATAAATATAATCTCCTGAGTACAGGGTCTATATCTTACTCAGATGTCCCAGCACCCTGCATATATCAAGGCACTCAATAAATGTTTGTTATATAAATAGATGCAAGTTGAGATAACAATCATACCACTTCCAGGATCTTTTAAAAATTGTGTTAGGGTCTGGTGTGGTGGCTCATGTCTGTAATCCCAGCCCTTTGGGAGGCTGAGGCAGGAGGATCACTTGAGGTCAAAACCAGCCTGAGCAACATAGAGAGACCCTATCTCTACAAAGAACAGAAAAATTAGCTGGGCATAGTGGTGCACAGCTGTAGTCCCAGCTACTCAGGAGGCTGAGCAACAACGTGAGACCCTGTCTCAAAAAAAAAAAAAAAAAAAAAATTAAAAAAATTGTATTATGGTAATACTATTGACATAATGGTATTTGTAATAACAAAATCTGAAAACAAACTAAATCCTAACTATAGGGGAATAATTTAATATGAGCAACATTGTTACTATGTGATATTAGGGCACTGTTTAGAAATGAAAATTTTTGAAGAGAAAACTTGTAACCCTGAAAAACCTTGTGACAATGTCAGGTGAAAGTGTCACGATACCAAATTTGTTTATAAAGTTTGATTGCCATCATGTTAAAGAAGGACTATTACTCATAGAGATGAAAAAGAATCCAAGGAAAAAATATACCCAAATTACAATAGTAGTTAAGGTGGAATAATTATGAATTCTCTTCTTCTTTTTTCTATTTTTCACATTTTCTATTATACTTTTATATTGAAAATATAACTTAAAAAGAAAACATCAATGTTAATTGCCTTATCCTCAATTAATGAGATAATGGGTGGTATTTATTCATTTATTTAGCTGGTCCTCATTTTCAAAATTTTCCACCACAGTTATAACTGTTTTATTAAAAAGTTTTCTAAAATAATATAGCAAAGGACACTTGGTAGTAAAACCATGAACACTCGTTTCTTTTTCCCAACTAACGTTTCAGAAGACTCTATGGAATGATCTCTCTGGAATTCCTCAAACTCACATTTGGCCAAATGGGATTGCTTGAGAGTTGTCACTGTTATGTAATAATGCGGACTGTGAATAATAATAATAATGATAATAAACGTGTGGTCATTTCACTTTAATGTTGGTTTGGTGCACAGAGAGACAAAAGCTTTCTTATGTCAGTTAGAGGGAAACTGTACAGTCCCCACAGGCCACACTCTTAGACCAGGTGTGTAACAGACACACCTGGTACACTTATCGTATTAATAACAGAAACACGTGTACTGTGAAGGCGGCTGCCATTCAGAAATATAAATGACCTGTATGTCGGGAAACCTTTCCCTTCAAAGTCCCCTCATCTTCAGAGTTTGGGTTTCAGAAAAAGCCTTCCCCAGCATTTTGACCTCCAGATCCTGTGTGGAGGGATCTCTTCCTGTTGATCTTACCTGCCTGCTTCTCTTCTATTTTCTCTTCTTCCCAACACTCTTAGCTTTCTTAGGTACCTTATTCCTTGCTTACTTGTTCCCATAGTTCTACTGAGAGAATCTCTACTGAGAGAATCTCAGTAGTGGCATCTTTTGCTGCAAGGCATCCTATTAGCGGACCGGTGTGGTCTTGTTTTAAACAATCCTCTTTTAGTGTCTACTTTGCATAGCTCCTGGGCTCAATTAACTTTAATTGTCCAGCAAGAGGGCCACCTAGACAATTTCTGGTGGGATAAAGTTGGACCTCTCCAATGAAAAACAACAAAATAATCATAAATAAATGTAAACCCTGAAAGAGCATTAAGTTCTTGGTTCTGCACAAATCAGGAGAGATTATTTGCAAACCTCAGGATTAATAATCAATGAATTAGAAGAATTCTTGATCCTATTAGAAATGCTAATCTAGTGAGAACAGAGAGAACTATTTGTCAAAGAGGTTGAGCTGCCCAGGCTGTGCCTGTCCCCACTGTCCTGGCTCATTGAGAAAGAAAGGAGGGGAAGGGGAAAGAACATTTGCTCAGCACTTACTGTATCCCAGACACTGGGCAAGAGGCTCTCGCACACTCAACCTACTTAATCTTTGCAGCAATCCTTCAAGGCAGGATAATTATCAGACTTGTTCCTTATGAAAAACTTTAAGATTAGTAAGATTAAGTAGGCTGACCTCAGCCACACAGCCAGGAAATGGCAAACGTGGAAATGGGGACTTGAGCACAGGACTTTGAGTCCAGAGTCCATCACTTTCTCATTACAGCAGTTGCAGAGTTTGGTTAGATAGCTGGCAGCAATGTCTCAAGTTATTAAAGACCAAAAAGCAAGGTACAGGGCATCTCTCAGAGGCTGGCCTCCTGCTATCACTGACTCTACAACTCACTCCCACACTGACTGTATCTTACATGCCTGAGATGGGAAGTCACATTATTCCTGATCATCTCCAGGAAGTCATGACCTTAACTATCCGAATTTATGGCCACTGCCCTAGTAGTAACTGGCTGACCCTGTGTTGTTTGAGTAGGGGCCTGGCCCAATAAGTAGAAACGGCTTGAGAATCAATGAAACCATCTTCTATATTGAAAATTCCACCAATAGGAAATCATTCTTCAGCAACCATTTTCCCTCTCCAAAATATCCTATTAAAATATGTAAACCCTTAAAAAGGTAACACCAGAAACTTATTTATTAGCCAGCATCTTGGTGGAAGGTAGTTGGGCAAGGTCCAGAGGCCAGGTGCTTGAGTGGAGAACAAGGTAAATGAGTTCCAGAAGAGAAATTCTCTTTTATCTCATCACCCCACAACTTATGTTCAGCCCTATGTTTATGTTTCAATTTTCCTCTTGGTAAAATATCAAAAATAATGAGACACTGGGAACAGGAGTCTAAACCAACCACGAATGGAAACCTGAAATGGACTCAAATTCTTGGTTTTGCAGAACTATCAGCCAAACTAACTTGTGACATTTATTTTTTAATAAAAATTTAATTTAAAATAGCTTAAATTTATAGAAAAGTTAGGAAGCGAGCACAGAAGGTTTCCGTAAATTCTACATCCAGTTTGCCTATTGTTAACATCTTAGTATGGTACGTTTGTCCCCACTAAGGAACCAAAATTGATACATTATTATTGATAGAAGTCTATACTATATTCAGATTTTCTTAGTTTTTCCCTAATGTCCTTTGCTATTCCAACATCCATCCAGGAGACCACATTCCGTTTAGTTATCATGCCTCTTTAGGCTCCTCTAGACTGTGACAGTTTTTCAGACTTTCTTTGTTTTGGGTGACCTTGAGGAGTACTGGTGAGGTAATTTATAGAATGCTGTTCAGTTTGGGTTTATCTTATGTTTTCTCACAGCTAGACAGATGTTATGGGTGTTTGGAAGGACAACTAAAAAGGTAAAGTGCCCTTCTTACCACATCGTATCGAGCATACGTGTCTTATCACTGTTGACTTAACATTTATTTTTAAAGAAAAATAAACGAGGTGGTAAGCCAGTCTGAATCAGAACTGGACCTGTGTATTTTCTAAAATGACTAAACCGGCACACAATCAGATTGCCAAACTAAGTTGAAACAAACTCACGTTTCATTCAGTCCAAGTCCCTGGTTGTTTATGCAAGCTCCTTTGCAGAAAGCATTTGGAGTTCCTTAGAGAAAACGTCTATCTGAAATGCAGAATGCAGTTAGGATGCCATGTACAAAGAATTTTACTGAACTGAGAGTCAGCAACCAAGTGCTTGGTCATTTCACAATGCTAGCTGTGTGGAACCCTGCCTGCTTAACCCCACAGGCCGAAATCCCCAGAAGACAATATTAGCAATGAACCAGACCTTCACATTGCCTGCGTCCCCTGAATTCATAACATTACCAAACTGCTGGGCTGCTCCTAGGAGCCTGTACCATTCATTACCTTGTAGGGAAAGCAGTGGCAGAATAAATTCTCATTTGTGTTGCATAAGAACATCATCTTCATTTCAATGATTTAACCCTGATTAAATTTAGCCATCAGCCTTTAAAGTTCTCTGAGAAGCATTCAAACTCAGAAAGGGAAGAGGCATGCCAGCAGGTTCTCCGCAATCCTTTCCCTCCTACCTTCGTGCAAGCGCCTTTCCAAGCAGCTGGGTGAGGCCAGGCGTCCCTGAGAGAGCAATCCTGTGCCAGGCTTGGAGGTGCTGGTTTGAATGGGTCCTCCCACCCGTGCAGTCCTGCTGGGGAAGGCGGTGGGAGCTGCCTGCACGGCCTGCCACTTTTGCATTGTTCTAGTTTAAATTGCTTCCTTCACTTGCTCACTTCTCAGGTAAATGCAGCCTGTGGTTTTTGGTTTTGATTTTATTTTTATTTTTAAACTTTTCAGGGCTCTTTCCATTTTTGCTTTCTTGCCAAACCATCTTGTATTTTTCCTCTTCCTGTTTGGCCCCTCTCACCCCCAGCCCCAGCGTGCTCACTGAACGCCCATTAAACGCTGGGACTGAAGGAGCTGTTTCCTCTAATGAGTGTCTTCTGCCTGCTCCCGCCGCCTTCCTGCCACTGCAGTGAGAGCAGGCAGAGGGGACAGGAATGCGGATGCAGTTGCACAGCCTTCCTCTCCCCTGACCCGAGCAGGCCCACCTGGGGGTGGCACACACAGTTCCACTCACCTCCTCCCACACCCCTTTTTATTTGTTCTCTTAACCACCCCAAGGGCCTCATTGATGCAAATTGCATGTTAGGATTTTCATCTTGTGCCTTCTGTGTGTTCACCATCTGGAAAACTAAGCATAACAATGGAATGACCTTAAAAAAGGGTCCCAGGAATCCTTGAAGTGGGTTATGGCCATTACAGTTAGCACTGCCTTCCCCTTTATCGGCATCCTGGAAGAACACATAAGATGGTGTTTTGTAATCAGGTCCATATACTGCAGGCTTGATTGATTACCAGGGCCAATCTTAGATGTTACACAATCCCCAGCTACTTTGATCTTCTCTGTCCTGGTCAGTACACCCAGCTGGATAAATAACATTAGTCCAAGCACAGCTTCCTGGACAAATGTTAAAAATTGATAATGTCTTACATTTTCGAGAAGCACAGGTGCTTCAGATCAATGGGGCTAATCTTGTGGAAACAACTCATGCTAAGTCTTTTTATAAGACAAAGAGCTTTTGTATTTACAGGTTCAGATTTGGGAGGAAAAAGGAATTTTCTTGAGCTAAAAATGTTTCCTTTAGAGCTAATGGATTGTTAACATTCAGTGTGGTTTGTTGAACTCTTAAAAAAAGAAGAAAAGAAAAGCAACGAAAACAAAAGTAATAAAACCTGCACTATCACCATCAGCTTATTATAGCAGTTAACTTCCTGTTTATGAGGTTTTCAAAGATGACTCCCCTGAAAGCTTGAGATAAATATACTGTCATGAAACAGATATTGCTCCAGGTTTGCTCTTATCAGAACAGAGCCGGGTGAAATTGGAGATTCCTGCTGGAATATGGCTAGTTTGCAAGTGCTTAGAAATGTTTCTTATGATTTAATAGATAACCACATAATTGGGTTCGTGAGTACAAGTTTGTCAAGATTCCACTTAACATAGCATGGATATTCTCTACTCAAACACTTTAAAGATATTCCTCTGTAAATTTATAGGCACATACCAACAGACTCATTCCAGCTTCTCTCCAGCTGGGAGAGGCAATGTGGAAGCAAATCTCCTTCTGTGGGTGAAGACATGGCACGTGGCTTTAAGCAGATCCTGAATCTGCCAGGACCTCTGCTTCCTCATGTCTAGAACGGGGAGTTCAGCTAAGGTTTGACTCCAATCATCTGTGCCCCCCAGTTAGCACAATGATTAGGAAGGAGAATTCCAGAGTCGGCTGGCCCTGGTTTCAAACGCTAGTTCTACCACCAGGTAGCAATATATTGTTGGGCAAAACAGTTAACTTTTTGGAGGTTCAATTTCCTGATTTGTAAAATGGCCATAATAATGGCACTGACCTAAAAGGCTGAGGTAAAAATTCAATGAGATAATTACATGAAACTCTTAGTATAGAGCCTAGCTTATAATAAATAGTATTACTTATTATATTATTACTTATTGCTCCATTTGTGGAGGCCATATTATTATAAAAGGTTTATTTATATGTGGTTTCCATCCTGTCCTCGCTAAACTGATCCATTTTTATAGGGATGGATGAATCAGGCAAGTGGGTCATGGAAGATTGAGACTCTTACTGTTATGAATTCAGAGGTTCCTGCTGTTAACAGTGGATCAATATTCCTGCTTCTAGTGTTTTTGATGCAAAACAATAATTAGGCGTTGTATCCTCTCTGGATTGCCTCCTATGGCTATCCCTGCTAAGGAACAAATGCTACCAGAAATTTGGTTCTTTTCCTGAATGGTCTGAGCCAGGCGAAAACAAAAAACAAAAACCAAAAAAAATCAAAAACCCCTGCCCACCCCCCGCCCCCGCCACACACACAAAGGCTTAAAAAATAATAATTTTTGTTTTGATAAGGATGGTAGCAAATCACAGGGATGTGTGCTTTCTAGTAGTATGCGTGTGTGTTGGGGGGAATATTCTGTTTCCCAGTCAAAATATTATGGCTATGGGGGATGGGCACGCTTGTTGGGCGGTACAAAGGCAATTTATTTAACCAAAGTGCTTGCACCCCCGTAATACTATAAAATAAATAAATAAAATTCAATTTTTAAAAAATATTATGGCTTATCCCAATTAAATCCACAGCAGCAGAGCACTTTGCAATATATGAAAGACAGCAGTGCGGTAGGTGGGAGGGGAGATGCGAGAGAGAGTCCTGGTGTTGACCAGGGAAGGGCAAGGCCTGGCTTCTCGTCACACCTAAGCTGGCTGAGGGCTCTTGGGCAAGTCCTTAGAGCCTCAGTTTTCTCATCTGTAAAATCAGGATAATACCTGCTCAGTCCTTCTCGCAGGACCAAGTGAGATCACGTGCATGAAGGGAGTCTGCACAGTCTCAGAGCGTTTCACAAATGCAAGGTATTCGCGAAAAGGTTCCAAATGAGCAGAACAAGGAAATATTGAAATAACCCTACGGAAGTAAAAGTTTCCCTGGAAAATTTTCCTTCTTTGAACTTATGCGAAATCAACGATTTCCTGTTTTGACTTTCCTTGCCTGGAGTGTTTGTCTAGCTAATTGCTACTTTACACAAACAGCCATTTCCAACTAGAAAGTAAAAACATCAGAACCCCCTGCCCGTTGGTTAGAGTTAGACCCAGGGGCACCCTGTGGGCCAGGCAGATCTGAAACCATCGTGTTTCTCTCTCCCTCCACTGTAACAGAAGCTCCTTGAAAGCAGGGACTCTGCCTGCCTAGTTTACCAGTGCCTGGTATGGACTACAGTGCCTGGCACTTGAGAGTAATTCAACAAATGTTTGTTGAATAAAAGAATACACAGAAATTGCTTCCCTTTCAGGATGCACCTGCAGCACATCCAAACTAGTGAAAGAGGAGGAGCAGGAGGGGAAGGGGAAATAATTTCAATGGGTCGAGGAGGCCTCTGGTACAGGCAGTAACATCTTCTCCCATGTACCGCTTCCCCTAACTCCCTCTTGTTCCCTAAACTCCCTGGGGAGAAGGCTGGTTATTGCTGACTTAGGACACTTTTCAAACCAAAGCTGAAAATAACTTCAAAAGAAGGTAACATTCTAGGGATACAAAGTGCTATGACTGGGAGATGCTGCTTATTTAGTAAAATAAAATACAGGTTGACTATTTCAGTTGCTGTTGCAAGGAAACAGTGGTTCCAGCTGACTTTAAAACTGCTACCTAAATGAAGGAATGAGGATCTTCTGGGAAATGTAGGCACCTAACGGAGGGTTGTGGTTTGAAAAGGTTCCCACACAGTGATTTTTTGTTTTTAAATGCTGTGGCTGTTTCTCCACCGTAATCTGTTATATAATTATTGTGCAGCTTTGTCACTGCTTCTTACAAGACTGATTAAATCTTACCCACCTAGACCAGCACCACTGACATTTTTCTAGAATCTGCGGGGCTCTTTGGAATTGCATTGGCAAGAACTAGGGAATCTGGTGATTTCAACCAAATTAATTGCAGGAAAATTGTCTCAGGGGCTCCTTTTCCTTCCCAGGCTTGTACAGCCACCATTCTGTAAGGGATGCCATAAAGCCAACATTTGGGAGACAAATGAGAAAAATTGATCTTGGTGCCTTAGCAAATGTTTGACCCAAGTAACTCCTCCCCGCACCCCACATTTTAGCCTTTAGCAGTGTGTATTGGAGCCTGAAGCATCTGAGAAGGTATTTTAGTCAGAATTCTGTGATGAGGTTAACAGAAGCCGCCTCCGGATATCTCAAGCAAACGAATGAATTTACTGGAAGGATACAGAATAGCTTACAGAAGGAGAAGCTGAAGAATCTGCTTTAGAAAAGTGCAAGAGATGCTCTAGGAATTCAGCTTTTGTGAATATAATGGAGCTCCCTTAGTTTTATTGCCACCAGGGTAAATGACTCCCAACTATTCTGAGTTTTTGTGTCATTTCTCTCGACATTGAGATTCCAGGTCAGGAGCCTCTGATAGGCTTAGCTTCAGCAGGTATCCAGCCTTCCTCTGGCCAGGATAGGGGAAGGCACGGTGACTGATGGTTGTTTCTCCTATAGGGGAAAAGTGGGTCCCTATGAGAAATCGAGGCTCTCTCCTCAGGCTGTTGTGGCACCCTTGCTTCACTTTGGCAGGGGAAGATGTGGCGCCGCGCTAAACAGAGAGCTGTGGAGGTGGGTTATACTACTTTTAGCTCACTATCTTCCAGTTCTACCTCATAGCTTCCCTCTCCTCCAAACTATGAATTAGCACACCAGGCATTTCCACACCAGGACAGCAAATGCTCATTCTCCTCAGGGACAATCTGGAATGTGTGAGCAGCTTAGAATTTTGGAGAAGGGGAAAAAATGAGTAAAAGGGGTGATCGTGGAGGCAGGCAGGGTGGCTATCAGGCCCTCCTTTTGAGCTGTTGAATTGGTTGCATTTCATCCCAGAACAACACACTTTTGGTTTCATTTGAAAGAACTCCAATTATGTTTCCACTGCAGCACCTTGAATTTTCTATTTGTGATTTTTTTTAATGTGAAGAAAAAAACAAAGACACAGTAATAGCCAACAATATTTTTTAATTCCTTTTTCCAGAATTTACCTTTTATTATATCATATAGTGCAATTAATTAAACATATTCTTTTATTGATTAGGCAAAAAAAAAAAAAAAAAAAAAAAAGGAAGATGCCAGAGGTGCAGACTCAGGTAATACAGACTAACAATCCATAATGCACCCAGGACCCAGGATTTCATCCAAATGCATATTAAAGTAGAACACACAGCAACACTCATTAGAGAAGAAATCTCTTCCAATTAAATGTCATGCCTGTGTAGCTTCTAGTTTGGGAAATACCTAATTCTGTTGTTGTTTTAGAAAATATATGGGTTTGTTTCTCCCTTAAGCCTGGTTGTTACATTTATTTAAACTTTGGTATGTTTTATACAGTCAGTAAAAAGGTAATAATTGACTTTGATTCATGTCAGAGCAACTCGGTATGTTCATTCTGCTTTTTTCTCTTTTCCGTTTCAGTTCAAATTGCCTGCTCTAGCACTGCACGTTTTCCTCATGTCTCCATCACTGTAAGCCACCACAGCACAGTGGAGCTGACATTCACTGGACACCTGTTAAATGCCAAGCATTATAACAAGTGTCTTTGCATCTATGACTTCATTTACACATGCAGTGTCTTCAATGGACTTGTGTGCAACCAAAGACCCAGAAAGTTTAGAAGTATCCAGGGTCACAAAGCTAGTGATTGGTGGGTTCATACTGAAACCCTGTCTGATTTCAAAGCACGTTCTTCCTGTTATATTGTCAAATAAGATAGTTAGAGATCAATTCATCAAGAACTACTATGCACACCAGGAACGAATGCATGTTGGGAGTCCCTGAAGACTAAAATGGTGCTGAAAGCGATGGATGAATGGAAGCAGAAAGAGAGGTCTTGTGTTTGACATACAGTCCTTTGGCTCTCTCTCTGTCCCTTTGGGAGCACCCAGAGGGTGGGTGAACTGAGTATTGCTGAGTTCAGTGTTGAGCAGTTCTAGATCAGGAAGAAGGATCTGAAAGCTTATAGACCAGCCAGAACAGAACTTCCACTTAAATGAACATTGATTCATTCTTTCATACAATGAATATGTATCGTATGTGTCTATGAGTGTCTGTGAGAGACCAAGCTGACAAAGATGAATGGTTCTTCCCTCAAGGACTTCAGTGTCTATTGGGGAAGAGAGAGAAATTAATAAGCTATTGGAGTAAATCTGATAAAATATATTCTCTGCTGCACTTAGATGCCCCTTATATAACCAATATATTGTTGGGACATGCTGATTTTGGACAACCCAGAATCCACCCCGCCTTGATTTCTTTTTGAAGGACTACCTCTCCCTCACTGGAAAGTCTGCTGAGCCTGTTAAATTTAGGCTCCCTTTACTCACCCACAAACAGCCACCTGACCCAAGCTGGAAGAATGTTCAGTCTCTAGAGTGAAGAGGGTAGAAATGTGGGAAAATGATGGAAAATCATTCGTTCTGGAGCAGAGCACTGACAACACTGTTGAATGGCTCCCAGACCTATTCCCTCCGTACGTTACCAGTTTTTGCCAATTTCTGAGTCAATTTCTGGCCCACCCTGAGAGCTGACAGAAATCCTTCCAATAAATTCCCATTGTTAAACAATGTAAAGACATGAAGATCCCTTTGGTGCGATATTGGTGGTTGGGGACAAGCCTGAAAGCAGGGAGACCAGTTAGGGGCCATTGCAGTAATCCGGGCGAGTGATGGTAAGAGACTAAACTCCATGGCTGAGAGATGGTGAAAGGAGGACAGATTCCAGAATCAGAAGGGACAGCACTAGCTGGACTTGGTGACTATTGCTAGGAATATAGAACAGTAAGATGAGCAGTTTGTCGGTGAAACAAAATGGGGCAGCTCCCCTCACCTCCTTTCTGTTGGTCTAGCTAGAAGGTATGTTCTGACTTGGCCTTGGTTTTAGTAGCATTTTCTTACTTGCTAAGGTTGGCTTCTTCCATCTCCACCCTCCCAGCCCTGAGATGTACATGTCACTTTCTCCTAAAAAATGATCTCCATTATCTAGGAAACTTGGCAGGGACACGAAATTCCTCTTTTCATCTTGTATCGTAGAGCCCAGGGGTACATGTTCGAGTAGATCCTTGGAAATAGTCTTGGCTAGCATGTAGTACTCCAACATCAACAAGCACACTCTAACGATGACTATGTGTCACAAGGATACTTACTAAGTCTGTGATCTCATTTACACGATCACCTACGTGACCACAGCCCACACGGTTCACACAGCCTCACCACACCTTCTCTACTGGGATTCTCGGGTGCTCTGTGCTATCAGCTCTGCTACAGAGGAAAGGTGTTCAAACACTTGTGGTCATGTGGAAAGAATTCAACAGCGCTTGGGTGTGCAGAGCTGGACTTGGTGGACTGGGCTCTCCCCTCAAAAGGAGCACGTAGGGCAGGAACAGACAGCAACCTCTATGAGTCAGCGCCCGCTCTGCCTGCCTGTCCTTTGCACCATGCCTTTTGAACCAATAAATACAGTAACACCCATAACTGTAATCTCTTATCTGCAGGAAAATAAGCCAGTAGCAAAGTTGTGCAAGATACTAAACAAGCATCCGCAAGAACCAAGGACTCCACCCTCCCTAGAAAGCCCCTAAACCTGGATTTGCAAAGCTCAGTTTTGAGATAGAAAAGGTGTACTGACAATGGCTCTGGCTGGGTCTTTCTGTAGTTTCTCATATTAGAAGACACCCTGAAACCTGGGTATCTTAAAAAAAGAAAAAATAACACATTTTTACAAACATACTAATAGTACTGGAATATCATATTATTTCCTGGGTGATTTTTTTTGAAAGATTAAAGGAAGGCATTGGTATGTTCTAGTAGCTTCTGGAATCTCAGCATTTTCAAAGTCATGTTATTGAATAACTCCCTTACGTAAGGTCGTCCAAGTATACAATATGCTATGGACACTCAAATTGTAAATGAGATCTTTGCAGCAAGGATAAGGAACAGAAATATCTCACCAACAATTTATGCTCTCAGACAAGTTTTGCTGGATAATTAGATCACTATGTTTGTTACAGCTTGATCACCTGTATTTCATTTCAAATAAAATTGTTTCACTTTCTTTGCCAACAAAGCATACTTGACAGAAATGCCTCAAAATCAATTTCTGCTGCTTCACCAGTTTTATACATTTTAAATTTAAGGAAACAACAATTAGGATATTTTCAATGAGGAAAAGAACTCCATTAAGCTGCCACAAATGTCAAAAGTTCCTGGCTGTGCTAACACTTATGTAATTGTTCTGGGAACCCCATGCACCAGAATAGACCTACAACGCCAGGCATGACTCACTGAATATTTCTATGCACACACTCTCTCTAAAACGCTCTTCAATTGGGATTTATTTTTTCAAAGAAAAAAAAAAAAGAGAGAGAAAATGTGGTACATCGAATCCCAAAGTTCCTTCTGTTATTTTTTGGGAAAGTACTGTTGCCTCACACAAGAGCATTAGAAGATGCTGCTGTTTTCATTAATAAAGCAACCAGATGGGCAAGCATTGAAACAGGTTGAAACTTTGAAATTCTTCCTGAATGAAAAAAAAAAAAAATTAGAGAACGTGTGGGTTCTCAAATTTCCAAATGGTCCTCATTTTCTCTTGTGACTTAATTCCCAAGTTTGCTTTTTGAAACTTGTGGCTGGTAGCATGTGACTGGTGCCCTAATCCCCTGAGCAATGTTAAGGGAAATCATACATGCCATAAAATGCTAATCAGCACAGAAAGACTCATCGGTTGCAAAAACTCCAATAGCTTTTATTGAATGTCTTCTATTAAGTCCAAACGCTTAAGGGGAATTTATATGGTATAACTGTATCCCAGAAAGCATGTCTGGTGCTTTTAATACCAAGGTAGTGCACTTTTCATTGGCAATATTCAGAATGGAGTTCAGGAATTCAATCAGTGGTGAGCCAAACCAGACTTGGCAAGGCCATTCCTCCAGGCAGTTCAAACAGATCTCAGATGGGAATTTTTGTCTAGGCAATAGCAGGGAGTCCAGCAGATGGTTGTTATCTGTCTGTGTTCCACCTGCAGAGGGCAAAGAGGAGGAATCCAGTCAGTGATAATCATGACTGGACCAAGCAGCCCGGAGCGGGGCTCCAGGGACAAGGGTAGGGTTCTGAGAGGAACTCAAGCCCTGGGGAGGACTGATAAGAAAAGGCAGAATTCCACTCTTAGAGAAACTTAGAGACAGAATGTAAAGGAAGGAACAAGGCAGAAACCCAGCTATTACAACTGGAATACAAGGTAGAGCTTGTGGCAAGAATCAAGTGGAAACTTCGCAGCTGGAAATGGAGCAGGAGCTCAGAGCAGGACCTCGAGCCTGGCTGACCTGACACTGAGTTACATGAGCTACTTACATTCCCTCTAAGAGTGGACTCAGGCCCAGCACCTGGGGTAGGGCTGAGCTGCAGATGAGTCTCCGGCCCCAGGTGGGGTCAAGCCTGAATACATGGAAGGCGTCAGGCAGAATGGCCCAACACCACCCACACCGAAGTCCTTCTGGCTTCCCAGAAGGACTTTTTTTTCACAACTTCATCCCTTTTTGCAAGCTGTTTTTGTTCCCTGGAATTCCCAAGTCCAAACTCCTCAGGCTGCTCATCCTTCAAGATCTAGTTCAAAAACATCTTTTCTCAGAAGCCCTGCCTGGTTCCTCTGGGTTCCAGGAGTGCTTTATACACATCTCCATGATGACACTTACTACACCTTGTTCTGGTTTAGTTCAGGTGTCTCTTTCCCTGCCTTGTCTTCAACCTTTTCGCCCAGTGAGCGGCAGTATCTCTTGAGCCCAGCATGGTGCCAGTGCAGAATGCTTGATGATAAATAAATCAATGAAGTGACTGAGGGAATAAATGTTCATTAAACGAAAATCAATCATTTATTGAAAATTCATTTATTAAATGAAAATCCATCAATCAATAAACAGGTTAATCAATACCATATTGACATGGAATACAAAAATAGTAACAGTAGCCAGTGTGTGTTACTGATTGTCCTGGGCCTCGTGCTCAGTCCTTTATATAGATTATCTTCTTTCATCTTCACAAGAACCCAAGGTGTGCTATTCTAACACCCATTTTACAAATGAGAAAAGAGAGGCATCATACTAGGATCTTTAACAACTCGGTCTAGATGTTTGTCCTACTCAGCAATAGGATCCCTCGATTTTCGGGCCCTTCACTTGCCACAGGGAAGCTGGTTGCTGGTAGGGGATGGTGGTGAGGGTGTTACCAGGCTCAGCTGTGTCTGCTTCCCTCCTTCACTCCGTGTGTTGGATTAACAAGGAGAGTATGTCGCATGCAATCCCATTGCCAGGTCCCACATCATGACTGCCTTTCCTCTCCCAAGGGGAGAGGCCATACTAGAATGGGCCGGAGGCCCCTAAGTCTCCTTTGAGCTCTTCAGCTTGCTGGCGTTAGGGTGTGGGATGTGGCAGAAACTGAAGTGAAATTATAAGGAATTTTTGTATTCACCTGGTATTTGCCTACCTACGTCATTCCAAAGACCACACAAAGTGCTTTACATACATTATCCTCTTTAGTCCTCACTCCACCCTGTGATGTAGGTGTCCTTATCTCCTAACCTACACGACGCACCTGAGATCCCCAGAGGTTTAGCAAGTGCCTAATGTCCTAGAAGCTGGTGGCAGAGCCAGGATTTGAACTGAGGACCACTTGGCTCCAATCTGATGCAGTTCAACAAATACCTACCAAGCACCTCCTCATGGACGTTTGCATGGCCGTCCCACACACCATATTACCCCCAGTACCCCCTGGTGTTGGAGACGTGGCCATAATTACCTTCTCTGGCTATTGTTCAGGGCCTCCTTTAAAAACATGATTTTAGTGGCAGCTTTTTGGTTTGCTTATTGGAAAAAGTCACACAGATCCCACTCATTGGTATCTTTGGCATCACTTAGAGACAGAAGCCATCTATGACAGTGGCTAAGATGAACAAAAGCTTTAGCTGGAAAATCCAGAATACTCCTCCTGACTTCTGCTGCTCTCTCTTTTGCTCTTCAGCAACTCGCGTGCTCATGGTTTACATACAGCCATCTTTACTGACTTGCTCACAAAGGATGATAACCTGTTGAAATGCACCCGTAGGAGAGACATGGGCCCAGAGTCCGTACCCCGCACTGTTTGCTTTGTGAAATTCCAGACTGTTTAATCTGCTCTACCTCATCCTAATAACTCCAGATTCCACTTTTCTTAATGACGCTTCCCTCCTTAAATGCCTACACAGTTATCTTTGAAGAAGGAGAAAAAGAATAGATGAATCATTTGCAGGAAATGGGGGGAGAGATGTGTGGTTGGAATGGCAGATGGCTGAGTGTGTGGGCACATAGCTGTCTCTGTTGTTTCTTCCACCACCCTCTGGAAACGACTCCTTTGGAAGTGTACATTCATTCCAGGGTGGGGGCTGTGCCCGCGTGCAGGTACTAACACGTAAATCCACATCCGCTTGGATTCATCTTAGACAATCAAATTCTGGGCTCAAGCCCATGTTGGACTATTTATTCTCTCCTTTAAGTTTTGACATTAGACCGTCTAAAGTATCTATTAGTGGCAACAGAATTTCTTGAGCTGCCTTCTTTCTCCAGCAGGATATGAAGTAAGCAGGTGAATGTTCTTCATGTGCCACAGTGCAAACTCCCTGACCTCATGAGGGACTGGCAAATGCCCAGAGGGAAGCTAGAGGAGGGAGAATGTACATACAGTTAAAAATGTGGGTTAAGGAGGAGAACACAAATTGTTCTTGCTGGGTTTTTTTTGTGGTGGGGGCATGGAAAGGACATAAAGATACTACAGTCTCTGGACAAGTGCTCATGGGTAGGTCCCCAAAGTTACCCTGTGTACATATGGAACGAAAATGAATTGTTTTCATTTCACTTGAATAACTGAAGTAAGTTTCTAGAATCCAAGAGTACATGAAGTTTGAAAGACTAGGACTTTTTCAGAAGGCTTCATTTAGCCCTTCTGTTACTTCTATGCAAATTTCCAAATGTCGTCTGGATATATATGCTAGGATAAATATTTGTTATTATTTTATTTTTAGATGTATACAGCTCGTTTTATCCACAGACTCTCTTTCATTCCTTTTTTTCGCCTGCTTTCATCACCACCATCTGCCCTCCCTCCCCTAGACCCAGACCACAGCACACAAATGTGCGGAAAGATGAGAGCTTGTCGTTTTTTCCGTAGAGCAGTAAGTGTTTCGGTAAAATATGCATCTAAAAGTTGGGATACGTGTCTTAGCACAAATTATTATGTATCACTTGGAAACAAAGCATGGTTAAGAGCTTTTTTCAACGAATATGCCTTTAAAAATCAACTTCAATAATAATGAACATTACCTTATTAAGCATGAGTAAACTCAGTCCAGAAATCAATCTGAATAATCCTAAAAAATATTTCAGCAATCCTAAATCTTGTTAATAATAGAATTTCTACCCCAGTATGGTAGAATAGGTAATAATATTACCTATTATGATTTGGTGACTCTTTTATCTGAAAAAGCCATTCATATGAATCTCCACAAAAGCACTAATTCTTGGATCCTAAAAAAAACCTTTAAAATTATTCTCTATAACTTTAAGTCACTATACCAGACCAATTTCTGTGTATCTCAAGATTTCCCAGCTCCACCCGACCCCCACGCCTCAGCCTCTTCTAGAATGGACATCCTGTGCCCTGCTACCTCAGTCTCCTGAGGAAGAGGGTGGGGCTTCGGGAAGATCACATCTCACCCGCTGCCAGGGAACCTCAGCGGCTCCAGGACACAGCTCTCACCTGATGAGACTCATACACCTTAAACCTTACGGCTGCTCTTCTGCCACCTCTTCCAGGCAGTTTAGTGAGAGGTGGAATTCGACTTACCCAACGGCTCCAGTAAGTGGCTGAGAAACAACCCAGAAGTGCAGGCGAGTTAAATTTTCAATCAAGGGACTAAAGTGCAGGAAGATAAATCTCTCTTTCTTCCTTCATTGCTCCTTCCCACAGCCCTCCCCACCTGATGGATTGTTTCAACGTGACGTTCTGGACCCAGCAACTAGCTGTGTTTCCTTGTGAAGTTACAGCCAGTTCCTCTACACACCACCTAGTATTCGTATTCCTTCCTTTCCTGCCCCACCTTTTTCTCCACTTTTATAGCCCTGGAATTGCACTTCCCAACATAGCCTTCGCAAGTAGTAATCTTTGCCTTAGGTTTTATTTTCTAGGGAAGTTGGCTAAGACAATGATTTAAAAAAAAATCCCATGTTATCTCTTCCATTTGGCCTCCTGCCTACAGTCTATTTTCATCTTAATAAGAAGGATGAATGGAGTTCTAGAATTCCCATTAAGGTTAACGAGAGTTGCTCCAGTGAAGTGTCTCTGGGTTGAAAATAAGTTCCCTAAATCTCATCTAACTTTTCCATGAGTTTAATCTCACACAATATGGCTGGATGCTAGTAGGTATTTTCTTGGATTGGCTGCTTAGGTCTGGTTTGATATGGTAGCTTTTCCGATATACATCCTACCTGTAGTTATTTATGTACTTACTTCCTGATTTCTATCTTACCATCTTTGTTGCTATCCTGTCTTCTTTGTGTCCTTACCACCCATTTTATTTTCAGTGCATTTAGGAATAAATGAGATAAAGCCTGAGATAAAGCCAGTTTGAGCTAATATTCAAAATTCTTTTGATTTCTAACTTGTGTAAAATACGTATCTTTTAATCAGCAGCTGAAGGATATCAGCTGCCAAGAGCAATGTGATATTTGGGGATTACAAACAGATACTTCCATCTCCAGACTGAGAAAGAAGCAAGGGGACTTTTCCACTTCTTTCTTTCATGGGCGAGATCGTATCTTCATACGGAGGGGTCGGGAGTGAGGAGAAAGGCTTTCAGATGTTTAGCAGTATCACTCTCCTCTGCTCATGCGGAGGGCAGGGGCCTTGGTGCTACACAAGTATGTTAAGGCTGTTATTTTACTGAGTTAAAATTCCTGAGAAAGTTTGCATAGATAATCTATGGCTAAAACGGAGTTTAAGACAAACAAGTCTCCTGGAATTAAAATAAAACAAACAAAACCCTGGGTTCTTTGACCCTGAGCAAGCCTAAAGAGTAAGGATAGTTTTTTCATTACAATGTGAGATTTAAAACGAATTTGAAAGGAAAAGTAAGGCATCGATGAGTTATGTTTCTACGTGGCTTTAGAATTGTAGCTCTACCTTTTTTCTATTTTTCAATGAAGGATTGATAAATGGTATATAAGTTCAGTGGCTAAAATGAACTTCATATTATGGTCGAAAAATAAGCTGTAAAAATAAAATAGGATCAACAATCCACTCAAAAAATGAGTAAAGGATATGAACAGACGGTTCACAGGCAAAGAAAATCAAATAGCCTTTAAACATACGGAAACATGCTCAACTTGACTCTTAATAAGAGAAATCCAAGTTAAAGTTACCATGATATATCCATATTCATCTATCAGATTGGCAAAAGGTTTCAGAGTACACTGTGTCACCTAAGGTGCGGGGAAATACTTTACTGGGTGGAATGCAAACTAGTACGATCTCTGAAGGGGGCATTTGGGTGATACCTATCAAAATTACAAACTCACATACTCTGCCCAATTTCATGTTTAAGAATTTATCCTACAGGCTGGGTGTGGTGGCTCATGCACTGGGCGTGGTGGTCATCTCAGCACTTTGGGAGGCTGAGGTGGGAGGATCACTTGAGGCCAGGAGTTTCAGACCAGCCTAGGTAACATAGTGAGCCCCTGACTCCACAAAAAATAAAAAAAAATTAGCCAGGTGTGGTAGTGCCTATAGTCCTAGCTACTTGGGAGGCTGAGCCAGGAGGATTGCTTGAGCCTGGGAGTTGGAGGTTGCAGTTGAGCTATGATCACGCTACCGCACTCCAGTCTGGGCAACACGGCTAGACCCTGTCTCACCAAATAAATAAATTAAAAAAAAAACTTATCCTACAGATATACTCGCACACAAGGTGGATGAACGTATAAAAACATATTCATTGCAATCATCGCTTATAATAGCAAAAAAGATTATGAACAACCTCAATATCCATCAATAGGAAGACTGCATTAATAAATTATGCTATCCCCATGCAATAGGACACTACGTAGCCATTAAAAAAAAAAAAACGAGGAAACTCTATGTTTTTTGATATAAGCCCATCTCCAAAATATGTTAAGTGAAAAATCAAATTGCATTCCTGTATCTTTAGTCTGCCACAATTGTGTCATAATAACATCAATGATAATAAATGCACATGCTTATACACGTGCAGACTCTCCCTGGGAAGATACATAAGAAGCTGTTAACAGTGGGTGGCTTGAGGGAGAGAAACCGGGTGGCTTAGGAGACACTTACTTTACTCTAAGACATTTCCTTCCTTTTACATTTTATTCCATGTACTAGTATAACCTGTCCAAAAATGAATCAATAATGCTTTACTTTTTAAAAGAAGGAAAATAAGAGAATAATATATGCAGACATTTCAAAAGGGGCTTTCATCTATTTTGTGGATAAACTATATTGTGTAGTTCCCAGTTACCTGGCAGCAGCATAGACTTTTCAAAAACAGATACAAATAAATCACCTTTAAAGACTGACTCAGAAATTAGAATTATCAAATGGCAGCCACATTTCTTTATCAATAAATGGATAAATCTTCACTGCTTTCCCTTTATAACTCATTCTTTCTTGTCAACGTAGTTATGTTTGTTTCCAGTTGTTTTCCCTGAGCTCTTTGCAGTAAAGGAATCTAACAAGGAAATGGAAGAGTGCATGCAAATGCAGACTCTGATGTTGGGAGATTTAAACTGTCCTTAAAATAAGAATTAATTTGTGTAAGGATTTAAAAGGCTTATTCTTCTGTGCTCTGTAATCTCCCAATTGCTTTGTGACAAATTTCACCAGTAAGTTTTACAAGAAATGCATGTTAAGAGTGAACAAATGAATCAGAATAATTTACCGTACTAGAGCAAATATTTCCATTTGAAAGGACTAATCATTCATTCCTTACATAAATGTACTTCAGAAAGGAGTATATATTATCTTCTCCAATGTATTCCTGACATGTCTCCTTATTGTATTGCTCTATAACCATTTAATTTTTATATATAAAATAAAGTACTTTGGAGTTCCTCATTGTAAGTTCACATCATCCCGTCCTGGCTTGGAGGGATTCCATCAGTCATTGAACACGAACATCCTTTTGGATCTTGAAAGTTGATACTGTTCTCACAGAGCACTGAACACTACCCTCGTAACTCCTACCTGTAGCTTCTTGAGGGGAGTGTTTCCACAGGATTTATCTCATCGCCCAGAATATCTTGTTCCAACTCAGCAAATACATAGAGCATGAATTCTTTTAAAAGGTAGATGACATAGTCATTTTGGCAAAACTTGAAGCAATTTTAGTCTGCTGTGCATTCTGTGATAGATATATCAATGACACTTTCCCAAGAAGAGGAAAGAATTCTAATGTGGTCCAGGGTGCTGAAATGGAGACCTAGTGTGGGCAAGGGCTGAGCAGCAGATGGAAAAGGTACGACCGATTGCCCCTTGGTAGGAGGACATACTCCAAG
>RJWJ010009700.1:0-49155 GCA_004363605.1 Indri indri | reverse complement strand
TGTGCTTCCCGAAGTTAGGCTGCCCCAATGTATGTTTTGTCCCAAGCTCATGAATCATCTAAGTCACTCTTGCAAGAGTTTTCTTTTCACAGAAGTCTCTCAATGTGAGAAATAGGAGTCAGGGGAGAGAAAATTTTGTTCTCTCCAACAAAGGAGGTAAGATATTACACCAGCAACTTGTGAGTGACACCGTGAAAACAAAGTTGGCAGCTTTAGCTCTGAGGAATAAGGAAGGACTCATGATTATTTCCGTGAATGAGAGACAGTCCTTGCATGAGCTCTTACAGAGTAGGAGATATAGCACAAAAACAGGGAATTTGTTGTAGAAGCATCCTTGGCAGAAACATTACCGGAGAATAAGATAGAAAAGTTGCAGATGAAGTGTCATCTCAATTCTATTTTCACAATTTAAGTTCCACCATTTCTACCTTAATTAGCTCAGCTCTTTCTGTTAATCAAGTTAATCCCATTTCCATTTAATATTTTATAAAACATCTCATAGGAAATCTTCTCCATGCCTCTTACAGCATGGAAATGATACAGAACTGGATCTTAGCACCTCTAATTCAAGGTGTTCTCTGTTTTTTTCCTCTAATAAGAATCATATTCTTGGCAGTTGTGGTCTCAAGTGATTGAACTCCAGACATTGTCAGAAGGCTGGCAATGACCTGTTGGAGCATCCTTTTTCCTTATGGGACCATGCTGTGGGTGGTGATGACATAAGGGACAGCCTGAAGAAGGCCGTTCTTTGAGCAGGACTGCAAGTTTATCGTGAAATCAGGTGAAGATCTATCCTCCCATCCAGGAAAAGAGAAGAAATGCTCCAAACGGTTTCTATTCATGGAAAAACACCCATTCACTCCTGTGTTTATTGGACTGCCATGAAAAAAAGCACAAATGATCTTTAATGCTTAAATATTATGACCTATAAACACACAAATGTTATAACATAAACATATTAAGAAAAACATTATGTGACTTTTCAATGATGTGAAAATCTTTTGTGTGTGACAACACACACTCAAATATAGTAGAATTTTAGTCTCCCTTACAATCTTTAGTTAGCTAGCTGTCAGGAAAATAACAAAATCTAGAATTATGAAGTATGTAAATTTAATACATTAAAAATTCATATCAGATGAGAGTAGGAAGGTGAGCATAGAAGAATACTAATCATCTTTAAAAGTAACAACTTATTCTTAAATGATGACTCTCATTGTCACGTCTTGCCTGGATCTTGGTCTCTATAATTCCACCGTTTCCACAACTGGAGACATCTGGCCACAGACTTTAGGACATCACTTAAAATAAATCTTTGTGATTTAAAATGGAGGCACCTGTGTGGGTCATCAGACCCTGATTGTTCCCGTTCTGACAACTGAGCTGCTGTTCTGTCCCTTTATCTCCTAGTGTCTGGATTCAGCCTCCACATAGGACCAGACTTCTGAGGGGAGGGCCTGGCTTTCGTACTCTCCTCTTCCTCCCTAGAGCACTTTGCAGCACTTCTTTAAGCCTTGTTATTGGTTTTGCTTTACACACTCAGAAGCCTCTTCCCTCACAGGCATTGTTGTGAGGATTAAATGAGATGTATCTGGGTTCTTTATTCTGTTCCATTTGTCTATGTCTCTGTTTTTGTACCAATACCATGTTGTTTTGGTTACTATAGCCTTGCAGTAAGTTTGAAGTCTGGTAATATGATGCCTCTAGCTTTGTTCTTTTTGCTTAGGATTACTTTGGCAATTCGGGCTCTTTTCTGGTTCCAAATGAAGTGTAGAATTATTTTTTCTAAATCTGTGAACTATGTTGTTGGTATTTTGATGGGGATTTCATTGAATCTGTAAATCACTTTGTGTAGTATGGACATTTTAACAATGTTGATTCTACCAATCCATTAGCAGGATATGTTTCTCCATTTGTTTGTGTCATCCACAATTTTTTTCTTCAGTGTTTAACAGTTCTCCTTGTAGAAATTTTTCACCTTTGTTAAGCATATTTGTAGGTATTTAATTTTCTTTGTAGCTATTGTGAATGGTATTGAGTCTTTGATTTGGCTCACAGTTTGACTGTTATTGATATATAGAAATGCTACTGATTCGTGTACATTGATTTTGTATCCTGAGACTTTGCTGAACTTATTTATCACCTTCAGGAGTGTATTGGTGGAGCCTTTGGGGTTTCCTAGATATAAAATATAAAACCATCTACCTCAGCCAATTGATCTTTGATAAAGCAGACAAAAATGCACACTGGGAAAAAGAAGCTCTATTTGATAAATGGTGCTGGGAAAATTGGATAGCCACATGCAAAAGAATGAAACAGAATCCCTACCTTTCACCACTCACAAAAATTAATTCAAGATGGATAAAAGACTTAAATGTAAGTCATGAAATGATAAGAATCCTAGAAGAAAATGTAGGAAAAACTCTTCTACACATTGCTCTAGGCAAAGAATTTATGACTAAGACCCCAATGGCAATTACAGCAGCAACAAAAACAAATAAATAGGACTTGATTAAAGTTCCCTTGATTAAAGCTTCTGCACAGCAAAGGAAATAATCAACAGAGCAAATACACAACCTACATGATGGGAGAAAATATTTGCAATCTACGCATCCGATAAAGGGCTAATATCCAGAATCTATAAAGAGCTCAAACAAATCAGCAAGAAAAAAACAAATAACCCCATTAAAAAGTGGGTAAAAGTCCGGGCGCGGTGGCTCGTGCCTGTAATCCTACCACTCTGGGAGGCCGAGGCAGGTGGATCGCTCAACGTCAGGAGTTCGAGACCAGCCTGAGCAAGAGCGAGACCCCATCTGTACTAAAAAATAGAAAGAAATGATCTGGACAACTAAAAATATATATATAGAAAAAATTAGCTGGGCATGGTGGCACATGCCTGTAGTCCCAGCTACTCAGGAGGCTGAGGCAGTAGGATCGCTTGAGCCCAGGAGTTTGAGGTTGCTGTGAGCTAGGCTGATGCCACAGCACTCTAGCTTGGGCAACAGAGTGAGACTCTGTTTCAAAAAAAAAAAAAAAAAAAGTCGGCAAAAGACATGAACAGAAGTTTTTCAAAAGAAGGTAGAAAAACGGTCAACAGATATATGAAAAATGTCACTAATCATCAGGGAAATGCAAATTAAAACCGCAATGAGATATCACCTTACACCAGTTAGAATGGCTTTTATTAAAAAGTCCAAAAATAATAGATGCTGGTGTGGATGCAGAAAGAAACACTTATACACTGCTGGTGGAACTGCAAATTAGTACGACCCTTATGAAAAACAGCATAGAGATTTCTCAAAGAACTTAAAGTAGACCTACCATTTGATCTCACAGTTCCACTACTGGGTATCTACCCAAAGGAAAAGGAGTTATTTTATCAAAAAGACACCTGCACTTAAATGTTTATTATAGCACAATTCATAATTGCAGAGATGTGGAATCAACCCAAGTGTCCATCAGTTCATGAGTGGATTAACAAGATGTGGTATATGTATACCATGGAGTACTACTTAACCATTAAAAGGGTGAATTAATGCCTTTTGCAGCAATTTGGGAGGAACTAGAGATCATTATTCTAAGGAAGTATCTCAAGAATGGAAAAACAAACACCACATGTACTCCCTAATAAATTGGAACTAACCAATGGGCATACAAGTATACAGAAGGAAGTAAAAGTCACAGGAAATCAAGCAGGTGGCTAGGGGATGCGGGGGTGGGACAAAAACCGACCTAACAGGTATGATGAACACTATTGGGGTGATGGGCACATTTACAGCTCTGCCTCAAGCCATGTATCAAAAACACTTTTACCCCCTTAATATTTTGAAATTAAAAAAATCAAAAGAATAAATAAAATGGAATGCATGCAACACTATCTAGGCCACAGGTACTTAGTGAATGCAAGCCCCTACCATCCTTCCTTTTCCTCCTAGATATTTACTGGGAAAGGCCAAGTGTTGTACTTACTGTCCCAGGGATCTAAGGCATTTGGTGATAAATCTGTTCAGCCATCTACTACAGCACTTAGAGCCAAATATTCAACCACTGCAGAGGATGTCCCAGCCAAATGCACTACATCCCTTGCTAAGGCTATGTGATGTTGGATGTCCATCTGAACGATAACAAGAATCTCCAACAGAACTTAATGGTATGCAAAAATTTCTATGGAGATGGTGACAAAAATATGTATTCTGCAAACCTCAGTTTCCTGTATTTTCATATGTTGATCAGATGCCTGTTCTTTTTTCCTGTTTTGCCTTACCTGGCTGCTCTCCCTTATTTTAGTCTGGTTTATACACAGCTTCGGCAACTTACTTGTCCTCTCTGAAGCTCAGGCAGTTCATTTGAAAATACAAGAATAGTATCTCTCAAAGGGTGAGTAAAGATACAATGAGATGATATATCTAAAACAGCATTTCTCAA
Source organism: Indri indri (assembly GCA_004363605.1). Taxonomy (NCBI): domain Eukaryota; kingdom Metazoa; phylum Chordata; class Mammalia; order Primates; family Indriidae; genus Indri; species Indri indri. The sequence goes on along the minus strand of RJWJ010009700.1, from coordinate 44,730 downwards.
ACATTTATGACTCAAAACTTTAATGCTTAAAAATTGTTGATCTCAATTTTTTTTATTTATATGGGTCATATCTGTGGATATTTGCTGTATTAGAAATTACAACAAAAAATTTTATAATATTAATTAATTAATTTAGTTAAAAATAGCAATTACAAACCCATTATATGTCAACATAAATAACATATTTGTAAATTAAAATAACTATATTTTCCAAAAGATGCTTTAGAGAATGATATTTTATCTCTTTCATGTCTGGCTTAATAAAGGAAAGGTGGGCCAGGTGTGGTGGCTCATGCCTGTGATCTCAGCACTTTGGGAGGCTGAGTTGGGAGTATTGCTTGAAGCCAGGAGTTTGAGACTAACTTGGCAACATAGTGAGACCCCCGTCTCTACAAAATATAAAACAATTATCCAGGTGTGGTGGCACATGCCTGTAGTCACAGCTACTCAGGAGGCTGAGGCTAAGACGGGAGGGTTGCCTGGACCCAGGAGTTTGAGGTTGCAGTGAGCTATGATCAGGCCACTATACTCCAGCCTGGGTGACAGAGTGAGATCCTGACTCTAAACAAAAAAAAGTAAATAAATAAATGGAAGAAAGCTGGATTCTCATATATACCCCTACATCTGATCTGTTGCAATATGCTGTTTTGGTTGAAGTGCTGTACCTGAGAATATGGCCTCACATGAATATGCAGCTGAAGAAAGAATACTCTTCTAGCCTTTTCAGATCATTGTGGATGTTGTTCTCTGAAATTCCACCCAAATCTAACAAGTGGCAGTTTACAAAAAATTAGTTGCAATCTGGAATCTTAAACCGTATCATGAACATTTGTACTTTATTACATTAAAATCCATTGTAGTCATAGTAATTTGAGTAGATTTTTCACCCATGTATGACCTTTTACACTGTGCATGGGTTATTTGGAAAATATTGGTCTACTGAGTTGTACAGGTTTTCCAAATATTGACATGTTTTATTTCAGGATATTTAAAAAATCATATTTGCTAAACTCATTAGCAATCAGATCAAAAAATCTTTAAGTATTGGAAAGCTGTCAAGCTCATGGTAGTACATACAAGTTTTCCAAAATTCTGATTTTCACTTGAAGTTCAAATTTTATCAGTGGCGACAAATATTGTTAGTTGTTTTTCTCGAAGTTACAGTTTCACTTTGGTCATTGTCAGGAAAATATCTGTCAAATACCGAAGTCTGAAAATCATTGTTTGTCTATCAGCTGTTCTTTTAAGTAAAAATGTTATTCCATAAGAAAAGTGGCAAATGTCACTTGCAACTCAATCACACAACTGCTTTTCCTCACGGCAACCATTGTACTTCAGTATGTAGCAAACAATCTTTTTGTGTACTTCCCATTTCATCATATAGAATATTAGAAAGATGTGCACTAAAGAAGTAAAATTTATTAAAGTTATTTTTTACTGCTTCATTAAAGACATCCTTAAGTGAAGCTTTCTTTTTTTCCACTGCAAATATATGGCTGTGTACAATTATTACTGGTAAATGTACAATTATTACTGGTACATTTTCACTTTGGTGCCACTGCCTTGATTTGTGCTGAGTGCTCCTAGCAGTTTTACCCATGATTGATTTTACATCATCAGTACAAATGTCAATATAATGAAAAAAGACGTATAACTTCTTAGCATTTTTACAAAACTAGTTTTGACTTTGCAGAGCCTCTAATCGGGTCTTGAAGATCCCAGGGGTTCTTGAACCATACTTTGAACTGCTAATATATATTTTAGATGTTACATGGCCTAAAACAGAGTAGGGCCTCAGTAAGGAACATCAATTCCATTATGGTGATATATTACAAATTTTATAATGTAAGTATGTGTGTGTGCATGTGTCTGAACCTATGTGTGGCACATTAGCACCACAGATCTATGAGAAAGCTTCCATGTTTTAATAATTTTAACCTTTTCCCTTTGTTCCCGCAGCCCTTGCAGTGGTAGCTGCTTCCTGCAGTTGCTTCTGTGATACTTCAGTGCTGCCTTTATGCCTGGTGTAGAAATAAACAAAGATCACCCACGTGAGAATAAATGGAGGCTATTTTTTCAGAGCTTGCTACAGCAAGGGAGCCATTCACCCCGTCACTTGGGTTTGGCAGAGGCTCTAGTCAGGGAAGTGAGTGGAGAAGCTTTGATTTAGGTATGCGCTGATTAGAGGTGGTTAGCCTGAGGAAGCTGGAAGCAGAGCAACTGGAAGTGGGGTATCTTATGTGATTGGTTTGGGGAACATATTTGGCTTTTTCTGATTGATCCTGAGTTGGAAGCAGGGGAAAAAGTAGAAAAACTGGTCGTCACGTCCTGACCATTCTTGGCCTATTGCTGCAGAGGTTGTGGGTCAGAGTTCTGGTGCTGTGTGTGGTCTGGCCATCGTCTGTGTGTATATTCAATTGCTCACTGGTAAATAGTTCTTTATATTAAGTTCACTCTGTTAAAATGACTGGTATGCTGGGAAATGGACATGCCTGAAGCTCTGACTCGGGTGGGACGAAGGCAATATGCGTAACCTAGACATTTGTTCCCCATAATGTGCTGACATAAAAAAAATAAGAAATCATAAAAAAAAATAATAAAATGACTGGTATGGTTACTGTTGCCTAGGTAGACTCTGATAAAATCACTAAGTTATGTGCTCGTTGGTAACAAAGTTGCTTATAACATAGTGAAATAATTGGGTAAACCATTTGATGAATATTTAAATTATCATAGTTTGCCACAAAGATGGAAAATGAGAAAGGACAAAGGAAGAAGGTGCAATGCTAGGGTAACCTACTGTCCTGATTTGCCTGGGACTGAGCAGTTTCCAGGATGTGAGATTTTTCTATGCAAACACTGGGACAGTCTAGACAAATTAGGGTATTTGGCTGCCCTATGACAATGCCCAAAGTAGTACTTCACTTACAACCTTTTTTTCCCCTACCCAAACAATACAAAATACTCCGATCGGTAAGAGCAGATTCTGATTCTCCGTGGGTGGGGAAATCAAACACCAAACTTGGTGGGGTGGAGCAGCATAAGTAGTTTCAAAACCCCACTCCCCGGTAAAGGTTATCACTGCCCCCTGGTAAACAATGATCTGAGTTTTGAGGAAACAAATTACTCTCTTAATCCAAGCAGTCATCACAGGTATTATTTAAACAGTCAGTGCCTCTTACACACTTAATGTGATTCAATTTGTCAAAAAAAAAAAAAAAAAAAGAAAAGAAACTTTCAGAAACAACGCTATTTTTAGAAATAGGAAATACTCTTCCCCCTCTACCTCCTGATATAATACTGCCTGAGGATGGTCACACACATTCACAGGTGATATTTAAATTTGGCAAAAGTGCGTATTTGTTCCCGAACAATTGAACAAAGGAAACTGAGATAAACACAAAGTTTTTCATCATTTGAAGACATTTCCTTTGGCTCTCTAACAGAGAGCAATTTAATTCTAAAAGAGTGCACGTATTGATTCAAGTGCTGGCCCCTGGATACTTAATGGATGAGTGAAACCAATGAAAAGGGCACTTACTGTTCACATTTCCCAATATGGGAGAACAAGTATTAGTAAACGGAGAGAGTTAATTTTGGAAAATGATACTTACCACAAAAGATTGCATTTCTTGAAAGTGTTTTGTAAAATAGGGTTGTAGGTTATTAGCATGAAACAATACAAGAGAATGAGGTCAGAGAGAGCAGTTAGGGAGAATGGCTCAGGAAGCTGCTTCGGATAGAGACAACAGCCTCAGCTGCCTGAATCACAGTTGGGCCTTTAGGGAGTGTCTAATCCTGGGAAGGGTTGTGAACCCGAGTAAATCTTTGCTTTTTACTTTTAGCTCTTCTCCTTCTGCTCACTCTCCTTATATATATTTCTAGTCTTTAGGTTTCTTCCACTGCTCCAAATTGTTGTATACCTACTGGCTAACAAAATGGTGCTTGCAAGTGGGTCTGCTTCGAACAATGGGAGGCATCATCTTTTTAGAGAGTTTGTATCTGAATTCATTTATTAAAAGAAAAAAAAAGAATGCCAGAAAATCCTGTGATATATCTTTAAAGGATTATCTGATATCTGTGATGTACAATATATAAACAAGTAAATCACCTTGCAGTGTGTTGCGTGACTGGCCAATGAGATAAGATAGGAAGAAGACACATTAACCGTTACTTAAATTGTCAGGTTCTTTGGGCAGTGTGATAGGTTTTACAAACATTAGTGTTTTTACTCTTCATAAAAATTCTATGATAATATCCATGATACAAAGGGTGAGTAGACTGAGGGCTGGAGAGGAAAACTTGTCCAAGATTGTTCAGATTGCTGTGAATTGGCCTAATCCATTTGGTCTGTCCTATTAGGTTCCTTGTAATAGATCAGGGTAACCACTGTCAAAGAAAACACTGAGCCAGACATTTAACCAGGCAAGGAAGACTTTATTCAAGGCTATTATAACAGGGGAGAGAGACCAGAACTACATCTGAGCTCTTCTCTGCTGGAACAAAGAGCTGGGATAGGGTGATCTTTGGCCACCTGAATTTGCTAATTGGCTTGACCCAAGGGAAAAATAAACTATCGCTTATCTTCATGACAGAAGGTAGTTTTACAACTTGAAGTAAAGCACCTGACAAAGTTAGGCAAACCAGGCAATTGAACAATTTAGGAAAGGTGGTCCCAGTAGTTTATTTCAGATTTCTGTTATTGAAGGATTAGTTGAACCATCTGCTGAGACTTGGCAGTGGAAGATATTTGCTGTGAGCAATCAAGCATTTAGTGAGGGAAATTACTATGGAAATCTAAAAGAAGACAAAGATTAATGGTTGGAGTAGACCAGTTTTTGAGTCCAGAGGGCAGCTGGTCAAGGAGATTTCTAGACTCTGGACTTCAGGCTTCTTTAGTTGGTGGAATGAAGATGTCAGTAGCAGTCTGAAGGATTTCCCAGTTTGCAGTTTGAATGGTTTTGGTGATGGCATAGATATCAGAGAGATTTTGGTAAGATTGTCTGTAGTCATAGTTATTTTCTGGAGCATAGTGAGGAAGATGTGGGAATTCTGGTGAACTTCCTGAGTGGCCCACACAAAGCAATTCCAGGCACAATGGTTGACCATAACTCATCTGCGGTTATGATGAGTCCCTTGAAGTTTATATCCAGTCATCTGGCTTCAGTTCACAGAGTTTCTTTAGATCCTGGGAGAAAGGGCCAGCTAAAAGACAAACTAGGGTCCCAATAAGGGACTGGTAAGTTAGGTTTTAGTTTTCAATGACACCAAATCAAAAGGGTGGGAGAAAAATCGGAAATGTTAGTTTGGAGGATTTTGTAGCCAGATATTGAGGAAGACTTGAAAAATTTAAAATTTGGTGAGGGTTGACAATTTTTGTAAGATGATAGGATCTAGTCTAATTTACAAGTAGGTAAAAACACCACGCAGTTTATAAGGAGATGAAAAATAGCTGAAAGACAATAAACAGGACCAGAATCTGAGACCTTATAAGGGTGTGCTATATCTTTCTCTTGAAACATACAATTTCTCTCTAAAGTCATCCCCGTTTTGATCAATAATAATCAAAGTAAGATTCTCTTCAATCACGAAATAAGTCTACGAATAGATTTGGCTTTATTATTTACATATATGCAGAATGGTAATTAATCATAAAGGCCTTTTAAAGTTTGCTTTGCTGGAAGTTTTCATAAGGAGCTTCAGATTGGACTCTTAAAAGCCTCTTGAGGTTGGGAAGTAGAGCCAAGAACTCATTACCAGATTTCACCGGCAGTACCTAGATATTTAGATGAATTCCTCTCTTCTTAAGGTTCCTACAATGTTTTTAAGGTTTCTGGCCCTGCCAGAAATGACTTTCCTTACTTATCTGTAAGATTGGGAATCCTGTAAGTCAGGTGCCAGGCTGGTTTTCTCAAGAGTGCTTTGTAAGCATTGCGTCTATAAGTTTCCTTAAAACTTTCTTTAGTTACTTAAAACTATCTGGTTATATCTGGTTCTATACATGTCATACTCAAATATGCTAATCCAGCGAAAGCCTTGGTTATATAATCAATGTTTCTAATTATGTTTTGTTATAATATCAAGAACAGATTCTTATTGAATCTATGAAAATATTATATTGTCTGAAAATGAGAATAAATTTAGTTTCTGAATTCTGGAGGGATCAGACAGGGAGAAGAAGATAAATGCTTCATTTCTGTTTACAAAAGTGTAATCTACTATAATTATGAATTATAGATGGCTTAAGGAAAAGATAAAAGGCTTTCTTATATCAAGAAAATAGAACATTAAAGCATCAGTAATATTACAAATAAACCCCATAATCATCTTTCATCATTTCATTCAGTCTTACAGAACTAATTCTTGTTCTGCGCAATATTGTGTTAGCAATATCATGAACCAATCAGCTTCTCCATCAGAGTTTTGGAAATCTGGAAATCCTCACTCAGTCCAGTAGCATGGTCTCAAAGTTATTTGAACAAGGCCATCAGAAGCCTATGTCTCAGAGTACCTAGCATAGTCCTTTCCATGGGTCTCTGTAAGTCCTTTATTGTTGAAGATGAAGCACTCTGGCCTGTTGCTGATGGCAATTGCTTTCAGAGAAGCATTAGAGTAAAGCAAAAAATATACAGACTGTCCCTTACTTACAATGGTTTGACTTATGATTTTTTGACTTTACGATTGTGTGAAAGTGATATGCATTCAGTAGGAATTATACTTTGTTTACTCGTACAAACATTTTGTTTTTCATTTAAGCACAGTATTCAGTAAATTACATGACATACTCAGAACTTTATCATAAAATAAGATTTATGTTAGATGATTTTGCCCAACTGTAGGCTAATGTAAGTGTTAGCATGTTTAAGGTAGGCTAAGTTATAAGCTTTCGTAGGCTAGGTATAGTAAATGCATCTCAATTTACTATATTTTTAATTTACCATGGGTTTTTCAGGATGTAACCCCATTGCAAGTGAAGGAGCATCTGTATCTGTGGATAACATAAGACTTAAAATAACTGTAATTAATTATATAATGAGCGTTCATTACAAAAATAATGGGATGACAAAGATATATGGCTGTTTCTGTGGCATACAACATTAAAAAACGTCTGGATTATGACTGATAACACAATACTCAAGTTTGATATTGGGCATAGCAGCACCAAAACATACTATGGACAGTGAGGGCATTGACAAATTTCTAGGAATTTAATAAAAATTTTGAAATATTTACATTAATCACATTTCTCCCATACAAATATAATCTAGGAAAACATAAGCATCTCTTCTTATTTGATAACACTTCCCATGCAATCCAACATATCAAAAAGAGTAGTCATTTTTCTGTAGCTGTTTACAAGGAGAAAGATCCTTTGTTAATTATCAGGGATCTTCTGGAAAATCCCAAAGTCAGTTTTAGGGGCAAAAGATTTCATTTAGAATTAAATTTTTGGAAGGCAAAAATTAAATGTTGTCAGAAGGTTTGAACACTTGGTTAAATCAGAACATGAGTCATTGAGAAACAATATTTAGCTGCCTATTTGACCAAAGTGATAATAAAAGATTTCCAAAGTAAATATAGAAGGTATCATAATTATAAAAAAACCTACCTCCTTTAAAAGTGAGAAAATTCTGAAGTTTAAGGAGGGAAAAATGGTGGAGTAAAGGTGACTTCCTGGCTCCCTGCTCCCAGAGAAAGAGGTGAAGAACTCGGTCTGCTACGCATGAGTGGATCGCTCCCCCACAAGAACAGCACTGTGAAACTGCAGACAAATATTGCGGGACACACAACTCAGGAAAAAAAAAGTGAATGGGAGATAGGATAGCGAAGTCTGGAGAGTGCTAGATAAACAATAGAGAATAGAGCATGGGACGGCTGTGCCCTCCTGGCCAGCGAGTGCAGTGGGATCTGACCCACAGGAGAAAGTCCTGCTTCCCCACTGACCTCCACACCCACTCAGACAGGGACCTGCATGAAATCAGTGCAAAATAGTGGCAGGAGACATTGGGCTCTGTGGAGAGGACCATAGCAGGAAGCATCTTGAACTCCCCAGAGCTCTGTGCTAGTACTGCACTGGGCTGGGGAGGGACTGGTCTGAGCTAGCACTCAAGGGAGTTAGGAGACAGGCACCTCTCCTCTGGAAGTCAGCGGGATCACAACAACAGAGGTGAACACTAAAAAGGGGGCTCTAACCTGGAAACCGCTGTGCACTATTAGGTCGGCTCAGGGAGGTTGAGAAAGAGCAAGACTTCCTCTCGGACAGGCCCGAGATTGCGGGGGGCGACACACAAGAGAAAACGGGCTTCCTGTTGACTCAGCTCCCCAACCCGGCATCTGCTACCTCCTGAACAGTCACCCCCATCGCTGGAGCTCTGTGGGTGAGCGGCCGCCATTTTGGGGGTCCACAACCGTGACGCTGTGGTGTGCTAAGGGTTTCAGGCAGCACCCTTCCTCTGGGCTGGGGACTCTCACGACAGACTCCGCTCTTCCACAACCTGTTGTCAGCTAGCTGGCCCATTTTGATGGGCAAATTTTGAGTGCTCTCCACTCGTGGGAGGCTACCACCTGCAGTAGTCACAGATATCAGCGTGCTGGGCAGTCTGGAGCATAACCCCGCCCCCTATGCTGTGTGCATAACCCCACCCCCTAGCACAGCAACTTTGCACCCAAAGTGCTAGGCTCCACCCCTGGAGGTAGGGAGAGGCAAGAAAAACCACTTTCCCTGGTGTGAATCTGCAGGGCCTTTGTGCAGATCAATAGTTGACAGCCCAGTGACTCTGCCTGTCAGACCGGCTTAGGTCATCCAGTAGGATCATAACTCTGGGGCCTGATCTCTGCGTCTGGGCAGCTGCAAACAGTGGGGTTTCCGGTTAGGGAAGGAAAATCCTGGCCAGAGGCCACAGCAGGTACACCAAGTAACCCCTCCCATCAGGAGCAGCCTCCCAAGTGTGGTAGAAGAACCCTGAGTAACATATTAGAGGCTCCCTCTAGCCGCAGATTAAGCAACCACAGAAGAACAAACATCCAGGCTGGGAGGCAGCAGCTTCGATCTGCCTTGCTTCTACCACCACTTTAAGGGGGACTAAGGTCCAAGTAAGCCTCGGGAGTGGCAAGATCCTTCCTAAAGATCGGGGCATTAGTATTCCTCACCTGGAGACCAGAAACCAAGACAGAGGCATCAGATTACTGCGATTAACCGGCTCCTACACACAATCTACAACCAATGACAGAGGGAGTAACCCCACAGCTCAACACAGTGCCCTCCATCTCAAGCTACTAGAGGGCAGTGGAGTTACACACACAGGAGCGATTCACCACAGGGGATCTTGAGCTGGGAGACCAAACTCACTAATCTCCACTGGCAAGAGGTGAAGACAACAGGTCAGAGGTAACCCAACTTTCCAAAATACCTCCAAGGCAATACAAGACCAGTGTGTCTCCTCCCACCACTGTTAAGGAAGGTCGCTTGGGGGCTTGAAGTTAAGGGCACAAACCAGTCCTAGCACTCCCAGTTCTCAATCAATTACCTTGGTGAGAAAGAACCAGAGAAAGAACACAAGGAATATGAAAGAGCAGAGAGAAAAGTCACCCCCAGAAGAAATCATGAGACCCTCAGAATCAGACACTAATTTAAATGAAATGATTAAATTCTTTGGGGGAAGAATTCTGAATATGGGTTGTAAGGAAATTCAATGGAATTGAAGAGAAAATAGAAACCCAACACAAAGAAACCATGAGACCAATACAGGAAATGAATGAAAAATTCTCTAAAGATATTGAAATATTACAAAAAAACCAAACAGAAATCTTGGAAATGAAGGAGGCATTCAAGGAACTTCAAAACACAATAGAAAGCCTTAAAAATAGAATGGATCACAGAGTGGAGAGAATCTCAGAGCTTGAATATAATGCCTATGTGCTAAACAAATCAGATGAAGAAAAAGAACACAGAAGCAAGAGACAAGAGCAGAACATACAAGAAATGTGGGATTATGTAAAGAAACCAAATATAAGAATTATAGGCATCCTGGGGAGAGAAGAAGATAATACACAAGGGCTGTAAAATCTATTTCTTGGAATACTGGAGGAAAACCTGCCTGGTCTGGCCACAAACCTAGATATCCAGATATAGAAATCACACAGAAATCCTGGGAGACTCAACGTGAAGAGGCAAACACCATGGCACATAATTATCAGGCTGGCCAAAGTAAACATGAAAGAGAAAATCCTTCACACAGTAAGACAAAAACAATAGATAACCTACAAAGGAAAACCTATCAGACTAACTGCAGCCTTCTCAAATGAAACCCTATGAGCCAGAAGGGACTGGGAACCCATCCTCAATCTTCTTAAATGGAACAATGGCCAACCTAGAATTCTTTACCCAGCAAAACTGAGCTTCATCTATGAGGAATAAATAAAGGCTGTCCCAGACAAGCAATCACTTATAGAATTTGCAAAGATCAGACCTCCTCTGCAGGAAGTACTCAGACCTGCATTACACACCAAACAGGACAATAGACACTCACCAAATTAAAAACACTCAAGAGTTAAAGCCCAGAACCCGGATTCCACAATGGCTCAAGAGGTAAAACAAAACAATAAGAACTTTCCCAACAGTATGAACAGAAATCGGCCTTAAATGTCAATCCTGTCAATAAATGTGAATGGCTTGATTAGTCCTTTGAAGAGACATAGACTGGCTGAGTGGAGAAAATATTATAAGCCAAATATCTACTATCTCCAGGAAATGCATCTAACCCACAAAGATGCTTTCAGACTCAAGGTCAAGGGTTAGAAAACAAACTTTCAGGCAAATGGAAACCAAAAGAGAGTGGGGGTAGCGATTCTGATTTCAGACAACATAAATTTTAAAATAGCAAAAGTAAAGAAAGACAAAGACGGTCACTATATAATGGTGAAAGGCGAAATCCAACAAGAAGACTTAACAATTCTTAATGTCTATGCACCCAACACAGGAGCACCCAGATATATAAATCAAACCCTGTATGAACTAAATAGCATGATAAACAGTAATGCCATAGTAGCGGGGGATTTCAACACCCCACTTTCTGAAATGGACAGATCCTCCAAACAAAAAATAAGGAAAGAAATAATGGACTTAAACAGAGCTCTAGAACAAATGGGTCTAACAGAGATCTACAGAACATTCCACCCAAATAAAGCCGAATATACATTCTTCTCATCAGCTCATGAAACTTTTTTCAAAATTGACCACATCCTAGGCCACAAATCAGACCTCAACAAATTTAAAAAAATAGAAATCGTGCCATGTATCTTCTCAGACCATAGTGGTATGAAACTAGAGATCAGTTCCAATAGAAACACTCACTGCTTCAGAAAGTCATGGAAATTAAATAATTTATTGCTAAATGACTGATGGGTGAAGGAAGAGATTCATATGGAGATCAAAAAATTCTTTGAATTAAATGATAATGGGGATACAAGCTATCAAAACCTGTGGGATACAGCAAAAGCATTCCTGAGAGCAAAACTAATAGCATCAAATGCTCACATCCAAAAGACAAAAAGCTCACAAATCAACAAACTAATAAACCATCTCCAGGAACTGGAAAAGGAAGAGCAAATTAATTCCAAACATAGCAGAAGAAAGGAAACAACTAAGATTAAAGCAGAACTAAATGAAATTGTGAACAAAAGAACTATACAGAAGATCAATAAAATCAAAAACTGTTTTTCAAAAAGATAAACACAATTGATAGCCCTCTTGCTAGACTAGAAATGAAAGGACTTTAATAAACTCAATTAGAAATGAAAAAGGAGAGGTTGCTACAGACATGATGGAAATACAAAACATTATCTTTGAATACTATAAAAGTCTATATGTCCAACAGCTACAAAATGTGGAGGAAATGGACAAACTCTTGGAAACACACAACCTTCCTAAGCTTAATCAGTACGAAATAGAACTCCTGAACAGAGCAATATCAAGTGCAGAAATTGGAGGAGCAATAAAAAATCTTCCAAAAAAAAAAAAAAAGTCCCAGACCAGATGGGTTCACACCTGAAGTTTACCAAATATACAAAGAAGAACTCATACCTAAACTGTAGAAATTATTCCAAAACATTGAGAAGGATGATATCCTCCCCAACACATTTTACAAAGCCAATATGACCTTGATACCAAAGCCAGGAAAGGATGTAGCAAAAAAAAGAAAACTACAGACCAATATCTCTCATGAATATAGATGCAAAAATTCTCAACAACATTTTAGCAAACCGAATCCAACAGCACATCAAAAAAATAATTCACCATGACCAGGTGGGCTTTATCCCAGGGATGCAAAGCTGGTTCAACATATGCAAATCTATAAATGTAATTCACCACGTAAATAAAAGCAAGAACAAAGATCATATGATTCTCTCAATAGTTGCAGAAAAAGCATTTGATAAAATCCAGCACACTTTTATGATAAAAACCCTCAACAAAATAGGCATAGATGGGACATTCCTTAAAATTATTAAGGCCATATATGACAAACCCACAGCAAATATCATATTGAATGGGGAAAAATTGAAAGCATTCCTGCTTAGAAGTGGAACCAGATAAGGCTGCCCACTATCTCCACTTCTATTCAACATAGTGTTGGAAGTCCTTGATAGAGCAATTAGACAAGAGAGGGGAATGAAGGATATCTGAATGGGGGCAGAGGAGGTCAAACTCTCACTCTTTGCTGGTGATATGCCATTATACCTAGAAAATCCCAAGGATTCAGCCAAAAGACTCCTGGAATTGATAAACAAATTCAATAAAGTTTCAGGATTCAAAATTAATGCTTACAAATTGGTGGCATTCATATACTCCAATAACAGTCAAGCCAAAAATCAAATCAAAGATGCAACACCTTTCACAATAGCATCAAAGAAATTTAAACATTTAGGAATATATTTAATGAAGGAGTGAGAGATATTTATAGGGAGAACTATGAAACACTGAGAAAAGAAATTGTAGATGATGTGCACACATGGAAATCCCTACCATGCTCATGGATTGGTAGAATCAATACATTAAAATGTTCATTCTACTTAAAGTGATCTACAGAATTAATGCAATCCCTATCAAAAGTCCGCCATCATTCTTTACAGATTTAGAACAAATAATTCTACGCTTCATCTGGAACCAGAGAAGACCTCGTATAGCCAAAGCAACTTTAAGCAAAAAGAAAAAATTGGTAAGCATCAGTCTGCCAGAATTCAATCTTTCCTATAAGGCTATAGTAACCAAAACATCATGGTACTGGCACAACAGAGATATAGATCTTTGGAATAGGACGGAGATCCCAGATATAAAACCATCCTCATATTGTCATTTAATCTTTGACAAAGCAGACAAAAGTATACATTGGGGAAAAGGATCTCTATTCAAAAAGTTGTGCTGGATATCCACATACAGAACATTGAAACTGAATCCCCACCTCTCAAAAAAGTCAACTCACGTTGGATAACATACCTAAACCTAAGGCATGAAACTTTAAGAATTCTGGAAGAAAATGTGGGGAAGACTCTTTTAGACATTGGCCTAGGTAATGGATTTATGAAGAAGACCCCTAAGGCAATCACAGCAGCAACAAAAATGAACATATGGGACCTGATCAAATTAAAAAGCTTCTGCACAGCCAAGGAAACTCTCCTTAGAGTGAATAGACAACCTACAGAATGGGAGAAAATATTTGCTTCTACACATCTGATAAAGGGCTGATAACAAGAATCTATATAGAACTTAAGAAAATTAACAAGAAAAATATCAAACAACCCCATCAATAAATGGGCAAAGGACATGAACAGAAACTTTTCAAAAGAAGACAGAATAGTGGCCAGCAAATATAAAAAAGTACTCAACATCTCTAATCATTAGGAAATCCAAATCAAAACTACAGTGAGATATCATCTAGCTCTAGTGAGAATGGCCTCAGTCAAAAATTTCCAAAATAACAAATGCTGGTGTGTATGTGGAGAGATTGTAACACTCTTACACTGCTAGTGGGAGTGCAGATTAGTACAATCCCTGTGGAAAGTAATTTGGAGATACCTCAAAGAGCTAAAAATAGAAATACCATTTGATCCAGCAATCCCACTCCTAGGCATCTATCCAAAGGAAAAAAAGACATTCTATAAGAAAGACATCTGCACTTGAATGTTTATAGCAGCACAATTCACAATTGCAAAGATGTGGAAACAACCCAAATGCTCACCAATACATGAGTGGATTAATAAAATGTGGTATATGTATACCATGGAATACTACTCAACTAAAAAAAACGATGGTGATCTAGCACCTCTTATATTATCCTGGATAGAGATTGAGCCCATTCTTTGAAGTGAGGTATCACAAGGATGGCAAAACATGCACCACATGTACTCACCATCAAACTGGTGCTAATTGATCAATACTACAGTGCTCATGTGGTAGTAATACTCACTGGGTGCTGGTCAGCTTGGGGGTGGTGGGCTGGGAGGTAGAGTGGGTGGGTTGGGTAAACCCACAGCTAATGGAGACAGGGTGCACTGTATGGGGGAAGGACATGCTGTGGCCCTGTCTTGAGAGAGGCAAATGCATTTAATGTAACCAAACTATTTGTACCCCCATAATATCCTGAATTAAAAATAAATAAATAAATAAATAAATGGAAAATAAGAAAAACATACAAGTGAGAAAATTCTTTTTTTTTTTTTAAGCAAGGACAAGATAAAGTCAACATAAGTACCCAGAAATTATTCTGATAAAACACAGTCTTTACTTCCTAAGGTAGATTATTCCAAGGTAAAGAAAACTGTTTACAAACTCTTAAGAGCAGACCAATAATCCAAGTAATATTTGTCTTTTAAACAGAATCCCCCCCTCCTAGTTTTGCATCAGTATACTATTGATACTAAAGCTCACTTTAAAAACCCACCTAATCTTAGTAAGCTTTGGCTACCAGAAATAAAATTTCTTTTCTGTAAACCTTTACAGGTTTCATATCCATTCAGGCTTTGTCCTACACTTTATCCGTTCATTTTCTGGATCAACCAGTCATCTTATTGTATATGTATTTAACATATACAAATACTTTTTAACAAATATCACATACATTTCATGCATGCTTTGCACATAAAATTGTTCCCCCTTTGCCCTATTGCTTCCGGTACTGTTCATTTACACCTATTGGTTATAATTTTTAACTATTAGAAGCTTTAATTTTGCAGAAAAAGCTAGGAAGTAGACAATTGTAAACTGTCCTATGCCAGTATTTTGTAGCAGACTAGCAAAGCTAGTGACTATACCGTCTCAAAATTTTTATAGGTTTATGTGTTCTTACAGTAAAATTTCTTAATGTGGCAAAAAAAAAAAAGTTTAACGACAGACTCAAATATATGTAGCCTTTTTGTACCATATAAAAATAAGAATGGAAGGTATATAAACTTAAACTTATGCTTAGTAATTAATGTTTCAGTATTTAATCTTATGTAGAGATGATCTAGCTATTTAATAAATATCCATTACTTAATTTAGCATAAGTCTAAGGTTGTAAGTTACCAAAAGGATTTTGGAAACTACTTTTTAGCAGATATATCATAAAACACAATTTTTAAAATAAACTAATCATATAAGATTCCTGGCTTCTAGTTAGCATGGCTATAGCTTCTGCAAGCCAACACCCTCCGGTCAGGGCATACCTGAAGCCTTCCCTTTTCTCTACTATAAAACTTTCTCACTCCACTGCCTGCATTTGAGTATTTGCCAAATGCAAGTAGTGATGGCTGGCTCCCTTGCTATAGCAAGCTCTGAATAGATAGTCTTTGTTTATTCTTGAGTGATCTTCATTTACTTCCACACATTTATGAGATACTATTTCTAATATCTACTTTGCTATTTAACAAACTACTATTAATAATGTCATTAATAAAAAAACCCATTTCTATCATTCATTATGTCAATTGGCATAGTTTCTGGTATAGTAGGAGATACAGATAGATGAGGTATTTGTTGCGGTTATGTCTGGAATGTGGCCTTTCTGATTAAATGGTAACTGACCATACCTAGAGTGTGAATTGATCAAGGGAACTGATTTCCTGAATCATCTTAATTCCTTTAATCCCTTTATCCTCCTTAATCAATTCACCAATAAAACCTGATGAATCTACTTCTGAAATATATCTTCATCTCCCACTGCTGCAATCCTGCCCATCAGCATCCTCTTTTGCCTGGACTAAAGCAATAACCTAACTGGACATTTCTCTTTCTGTTGTTCAGATACATCCAATCTCCATGGAGAAGCCAAAGGAATCTTTGAAACGTGTATCAGTTCATGTCAGTCCCATGTTTAAAGCTCTCAAATGGATTTCCTTTCTACCTAGAATCATTTTATTTTGGCTCACTATCCCCTACTTAGATAAGCTAGACCTGACCTCTCTCTCCACTCTCACTTTACTCTTCCCTTCACACTCTAGTCCAGGGTCTCTCTGTCCATTTTGTTTCTTACATATGCCAAGATTTTTCCATCTGAGAACACTTACACTTGATCATGAGGCAAAAATCCTCAGGATCATCATATACTTCTCTCTTTCTGTCATATCACATATTGATCCATCAATAGATGTTATCAATTCTATTTTCAAAATATATCTGGTCTCTAACCATTCTCACACCATCCATCCTACCACCTGGCCCAAGCCAGCATCTTATTTTGCCTCAATTATTATTGTAAATTCCTATCTGGTCTACTGTACTATAATCTCGTCCCAATAGAATGGCCAGTTAAACCAAATTAAACAGATTTCCAGCTATGTCATTCTTTGCCTCAAACCTTCCCATCTTGTTATCCTCTGCTCAAAACCTTTCCATTTCACTCACAGTAAAATTCAATTGCCTATAATGCCCATGCGAACCAGCTCCCTCCATCCTAATATCATCTCCCCCAACTCTTCCTATCGCCCCTTTCATTCCAGCCAAATAGGCATTATTGCTGTTCCTTTAACATGCTAGACATCTCATCTTTCTTAGGGCATCTGCACATTCAGTAGCATCTGTCTGGAATATTCTTCCCTCAGATATTCACATGGTTTACTCCTCAATTCTTTCAAGTCCTTGCTCAAATGTCACCGGATAAATGTGACCATCTCTGGCCACCCTATCTAAAATAGCAACCCCTTCTCTGATCACCTTATCCCCAGTAGCCTCTGGTTCTCTAACATGACTTCTGATCTTTACTTTGCTTAATTTTCCTCCTTAGAACTTTTGCTATTTGACACATTATTTATTTACTTATTTATTATTGCTTTATGGTTTATCTCCTTCCAGTGAGATATATGTTCTGTGAAGGTATGGACTTTTTCTTTGTTGTTCATACTTTATGTCCTGTACCTAGAACTTCACCAAACATCTAGTTCTCAGTATTTATTTATTCAGTGAATGAATATACCCCTGGACTTTTCATATATTTGAACCCATTTCTTGACTAAAGTATGTGAATCACATTTCCATTTCTTATGACAAAGTTTCTCAACCTTGGCACTATTGACATTTTGGGCCATGTAATTTGTTGTTGTGGGGGGACTACCTTGTGCATTGTAGTATGTTTAGCGGAATCCTTTCCCTCTACCCACTAGGTGCCAGTAACAAGCGATTAGTTGTAACAATCAAAACATGTCTCTGTCTCCAAACATTGCCAGATATCTTCTGGGGGACAAAATTGCCCCTAGTCTCAGATCAAATATGATCTCCCTAAAGGTTTGATCTATTTTCTCTCAATCTGAGTTAGGAATCCTTCATTTGTGCCTCTGCAAGAATCTGTTTTATCCCAGTGTCTCTCTATGTGTAATTGTTTTGTATATCCACATATCCAAAAAAAGGAGTAATTGTCTCCTTATTTGTCTATACCAACTAGGCGGTGACATCCTTGAATGCAGGAACTGTATCCTGTATATTTACCACCGTCCTTGCACACCAAAGGATCAATACATGTTTTCGAATGATTGGATGTATGCCACTAACTCTCTTGTCTAGGTAAAGCCAATGAAAACAGAGGCGATATAAGCCTCCCCATCTTGGTAGTTAAGAAATCAACTAAAGCTTTGACAATTCTGTGACATAAAAACAAAATTGTAGAGTAGAAAGTTCTGAGAAATGAAGGGCAGTGAATATTGGAGCTGAGTGCCCACTATAGGGAAGTATTTCATATCAAAGAGAATCATTGAAAAGTCAGTGCAAGCATAGGTGCTATGGTTTGTTTGAATAATTTAGGCTGTTCTACATCCAATGCACCAGGGGTAGGTAATTTTCTTCTCTATTTTTCCAGAACATGAGATGAAGCTATCACTGACAGTATTTCTACTTTCAAAAATGTTCCTGAAAAGGCAAATCTGAGATAAGTGATAGAAAAACAAGCTTGTGACTCATTCACTTTACGTATTGCTGAGCTATTTAAATGAGAGTAACAGTGATTTGATTCTCTAATTTGGACTATTTCACTGAAAGTAGTATGTGCAATTTTATGTTTTGTTTTAAAAAGTCTTTTGGTTTCTCTGATTTGATGTTCTTTTCAGCTTTGCTAAAAAAATAAGGCTTGCTTAACTTATTCTGTATTATTTTTTTAATGTCCAAATAGATTTAACATTGTGATGATAATTGGAGGTAAATTTAAATGGAACAAAGTTTAAAATCACATACAATTTTTTCTAATATCTTCATCTAGAGAGATTTAAGTATGCATACTTTCTGGCAAAAGAAGAGTCTGTGTTTAAAATATATTTGTGGTGATAAATATCAATGAGAGTAGAAAATGCAAGCCTTATTTTAACCCTCTGCTTAGAAACTCTACACACATCCCCCAGGAAAACCAAGTGGAAGAGAGGTAAAACCTGCCTGGAAAAGATAAAGAGTAGTTTTTCCTCATCAAGATTGAGGAGTTCAGCCTCATCCTTCCCATCCCTGGAAATGTCGCAGAGCGCTTTCATATACGTAGTATCATTTTATCCTTAGGAGATTCTGTGGAATAGATAAGACATATATTTTTGTCCCTATTTTATGGTAAAAAGGAATTATATCCAGAGTGATCAAATGACTTCAGGAAAATCATACCTCTAGTAGGGATTCTACTTAGCTTCAGGAAGAAGATCTAGTTTGCGTGTTGCCCAAATTCATGTATAAGTGGAATGGTCTCCTCTACAGAACCATTAGCAGGCTCATTGATGTTCACAGTCAGACTTTGTGAGATGCAGAGGAATTATGAAATGAGATCACTATCCTGAGGGTCCTTACATACACAGATACTCCACCTCAAACATGAATGAGCTATCCTCCATCCTCTCTTACAAGCTTTGTGTTTTGAGACATGCCCTGCAAAGAAAAGAGATCAGATTACTCATTTTTTTTTTTTTAGATGCTAGGGGGACCATACTTTTGGGAATTGAAGTAGAATGGTCTAAGTTGAACGTAACATCAAGTTGCCATCTCAAAATGGAATCAAGAACTGTAGACTAAGGATTATGGTTTTATTTTTGGTGCTCCCCCATTACCATTCTACATGTTTATACTGTTAGTTACATAGAGTAACTAACTGCAAAGTCCTTTAAATGACAATAGCTTTATACAGTTAGGATTCTGATGGCAATGTACATTTACTGGAAAGAATAAATAAAGTAGTTTGAACAAGACATGGTTGCCTGCTGTCACCACTTCTATTCAACATAGTGCTGGAAGTCCTAGCCAGAGCAATCAGACAAGAGAAAGAAATAAAGGGCATCAAAATTGGAACAGAGGAGGTCAAATGATCTCTGTTTGCTGATGATATAATCTTATACCTAGAAGACCCTAAAAACTCTACCAAAAGACTTCTAGAATTGATAAATAAGTTTAGTAAAGTCTCAGGTTACAAAATTAATGTACACAAATTGATAACATTTCTATATACTATTAACAGTCAGGTTGAGAGTCAAATCAAGGACTCAATACCATTTACGGTACCTAAAAAGAAAATAAAATACCTAGGAATATACTTAAACAAGGAGGTGAAACCTCCTTACAAGGAGAACTATAAAACACTGATGAAAGAAATCATAGATGACACAAGCAAATGGCAAAACATCCCATGCTCATGGATTGGAAGAAACAACGTTGTTAAAATATCCATACTTCCCCAAATTATTTACAGATTTAAGGTAATTCACATCAAAGTTCCAATGTCATTTTTCATGGATCCGGAAAAAATAATCTTAAACTTCATATGGAACTAAAAAGCCAAAGCAGTCCTAAGCAAAAAGAAGAAATCTGGAGGCATCACATTACCTGTCTTCAAATTACACTACAAGGTTATAGTAAACAAAACAGCACAGTACTGGTATAAAGATACACACATAGATCAATGGAACACAATAAAGAACACGGAATTAAAACCATATAGCTACAACCACCTGATTTTTGACAAAGAAGACAAAAACGTACACTGGGGAAAGGATGTTTTATTCAATAAATAGTGCTGGGAAAATTGGATAGCCACATGCAGAAGAATGAAACTGGATCCCTATCTTTCACCATATGTAAAAAATTAACTCAGGGTGGATTAAAGACTTAAATATAAGACCTGAAGCCATAAAAATTCTGGAAGAAAACATAGGAAAAACTTTTCTAGACACTGGCAGAGGCAAAGAATTTATGAGTCAGATCCCAAGAGTAAATGCAACAACAATGAAAATAAATAGAGACTTAATTAAACTAAAAAGTTTCTGCATAGCAAAGGAAGCAATCAACAGAGTAAATAGACAACCTACAGAATGGGAGAAAATATTCACAAACTATACATCCAGCAAAGGGATAATATCTAAAATCTACAAAGAACTCAAACATATAAGCAAGATAAAAACAAATAACTCCATCAAAAAGTGGGCAAAAGACATGAGCAGATTCTTCTTAAAAGAAGACAGACAAATGGCTAACAAACATATTTAAAAATGCTCAACATCACTAATTATTAGGGAAATGCAAATTAAAACCACAATGCAAATTAATAAAATTAAATACAAATTAAAACCACCTTACTCCTGTCAGAGTGGCCATTATTAATAAGTCAAAAAAATAATAGATGTTGGAGTGGATATGGTAAAAAAAGGTACACCTAGATACTATTAGTGAGAATGTAAATTAGTCCAACCTCTATGGAAAACAGTATGGATATTCATCAAAGAACTAAAAGCAGACCTACCATTCAATCTAGCAATCACACTAGTAGGTATCTACCCAAAGGAAAAGAAGTCATTGTATCAAAAGGACATCTGTAGCAAAATGTTTATTGCAGCACAATTCACAATTGTAAAGATATGGAACCAACCTAAGTGCCTATCAACTGATCAGTGGATAAAGAAAATGTGGCGTGTATACACACACACACACACACCCACCATGGAATATTGCTCAGCCATAAAAAGGATGAAATAATGTCTTTTGCAGCAACTTAGATGGAACTGGAGACCACTATCCTAAGCAAAGTATCTCAGGAATGGAAAAATAAATACCACATGTATTTGTTCTCACTTATAAGTGGGAGCTAAATGAGGGATGTATATGTTCATAAAATGGTGTTATGGACATTGGAAACTAAGGAGGAAGGAGGATGGGGGGAATAAGAGATAAAAGTCTACCTATCACTTACATGTGCATTATTCTGGTGATGGGTACACTGAAAGCCCTGACTTCAGCATGGTAAAATTCATTCATGTAACAACGAACACTGTATTCCCTAAATTTTTTGAAATTAAAAAAAAAGTAGTTTGAATCCCCACTATCTACTTTTATAAAGAAAAGAAAATCTGGCGAATCAGCCCCATTCTGTGAGTATTTTAGCAAAAGAATGAACACAAAGGGAACGCAGCAGTATCAGCTGTAATCAGCTAGTTCAGACTTGAGTGTTTTTTTCTCCACGTTCTGCCAAAAACCCAGCTGGAGAAGTGGTACTCCAAGACCTGTACTCTCCTATCTCCTTTGGTTAGTCCAAATTCTGTTCCTGAGCACATTTAACCACTAAACAATGAAGTATATAGAAAATTTTTGTTATACTCCTAGTTTCACTTGTTTTAATGTTTTCTGTCATACAGTATCAAACACCAACAACACTACCAGCAATAAAAATCCAAAGCAGCCATATGGAGTTTATGACTACCTTTGCTATAAAATGGTTAAGGTGTACATACTATTTCTGTTGTTTACTCATGGTATATCTTTAGTATCTTGGACAGTGCTGCACAGATCGTAACTGTTCAGTAAACATTTGTTGAATGAAAGAATAAACGGGCTAATAAAGAAAGACTTACTAGCAGTGCCTCTTAATCTTTCAGCTCCTATGTTATGCACTGGGATATTATGGTGAGTAAAACAGACAAGGTCTGTGCCTTTGAGAAGCTTAGCATCTAATGCAGGGCACACATCAGTGATCACACACACGTATAATTATAAATTATGTTCAGTACTGTGAAGGGAATTGACCTGTTTGTGAAAAGTTTCTACATTCTTTGAGAGGAAAGGTTTTGTTGCCTGGGTAAAAGGGTTCGATTCCCCTTATGTAATGATCTCAATTGATCAATTTCCTGTTTTCATTACATTTACTTAGAAATTCAGAACTAATTTGAGCCTAATTTCAGAAATTATGTTGACCTTATGATCAACATGTTTGTGTTCTCATTTTTATTGATCCTAATATTCTAGCAATTCATTCATTCAATAAATGCTTCTAGAATACCTACTATATATCAGGCTGGATGCTAGGCATACAATATTGAACAAAACAAACATGGTCTTTCTCCTATGGAGGACACAGTACAGAGGGGAAAAAGAAACTAAATAGGAATTACATAAACAAATATAATAAACACATATGAAAAGTCTTATGGGAAAAATCTTGGTACTATGAGAGAGATTAGGAGAATAATGGAGAAGGATAAGAGAGAATTATTGTATCTCTAAGGAACTGACATTTTGAATGGGGACCTGAAAAATGAATTGTGCAGATGATGAGAAAGAAAGTGTGTGTGTTTGTGTGTGTGTAGGGGGGTGGCTTGAGAGTGGAGGGCAGAGTGAGTCATTGCGGGCAAAGAAACACAGAACCTCTTGACGTAGAAAGATCAACTCTCTAATCACTCAGAGGAAGCCACATTGGTTGATGCTTATTGAGCTAAAAGGAGAGGGACACTAGATGGCATAAGAGTTCATGCAAAGCTTGGAAGGCTACTTTAAGGATATAATTTTTAACTTAAGATCATTAAAAAGCTACTGCAAGGTTTTCTATGGCTGAGTAGTGCTACATGACATACATATACTGCATTTTATTAATCCACTCTTGTATTATTGATGGGCACCTGGGCTGTTTCCACATCTTTGCAATTGTAAATTGTGCTGCTATAAACATTCGAGTGCGTGTGTCTTTTTAATAAAATGTCTTTTTTTCCTTTGGGTAAATACCCAGTAGTGGGATTTCTGGATAAAATGGTAGGTCTACTTTTAGTTCTTTGAGGTATCTCCATACTGCTTTACATAGAGGATGTACTAGTTTGCAGCCCCACCAACGGTGTATAAGTGTTCCTTTCTCTCTGCATGCACACCGGCATCTGTTGTTTTAGGGCTTGTTGATAAAAGCCAATGGAAGAGGTGACATGATCATATTTGCATTTTATTGTATGCATTTTCTCAGCTACCTGTTGAAATGGACTGGAAAGAAACAAGTAGAGAATTAAAAAAATATATACTAAAAATGTTGGTGATATCAGCCATTCCTGTTTTAAGATTTTTGCTAATGTGTGTAACAATATAGATCTTTTGCTTAAATTCATACCTTTTATTACCATAGGGGGCACCTCTCTCTTACCCTATTTTAGTTGTTTTCATTAGGCCACTTAAACAGGTCATTGAATGTTGTCAGAGCTTTTTCTGAGAAGAGACTTAGAAGGTAGATGACTAGAGAAAAAAGAAAATAAGAAGTGATGTGAAAGAAAAAGAGGCCGAATGCCGCAAAAGTATGGTTCTACAAGTTTGTTAATGGCCGGCCATACAAACCTAAGCTTAACTGGAGATGCAATCTTCTTTTTTGTTCACCTGGGGATACAAGAGCCTCCATTAGCAGTCTGACATTGATACATGTTTGTAAAATTAACTAATTAAGACATTCTTATCTTTTCTAAAAGTTTTTACATTCCATAAAGGAAGCCGTATTGGAAATATTTTCCTTCTGTCCCTTTCCCTTGCCTTCTCTCTCTATCAAAGCAGAGATGCCTGTGAGGTTCATGGAGCCATGTTTTTTTTTTTTTTTTGGTGGGGAGAGAGGGTAATAAAGCAGTAAATACAGCAATATGGCCTTTTTCTCTTCCCATCACGAAATTGATTTTGTTTTTCTGGGTTCATTTTTGATGCAACTTTATATATTCTCCTAGCTGGAAAGAAGCCAACTTTGAAGTGTGAAATGTTTACATTCCATAATGGTTTCCTTAAGAAGACTGACAAAGAGTGTGTCTGCATATGAATTCATGTTTGCAGGCAAAGACAGAGGAGAGTATAGCCTACACTTCAGTCCTGTTGTCACTTAGATGGCTTGTTTGCTCTGATAATAGCCCAAACTGGCTTATTAGTCTCTCACACACTTTTGTCTGGCAATGAAATTGTTCCTCTCTCATTAGGGAAATGCACAATGTTGGACAAGAAGTGCTTCAGGCTGTCTTTCAACACTATCACAGCCAGACCATCTAGCAAAAACCTTCAAAAATTGCACTCCATCTCCTTCATACACAAAGTACCCACAGCTAAATTAAGATGCTAATGCCTGTGCCGATGACGCCAGCATGAAGATGTTGGGGCACTACTGACAAGGAAATGTTTCTCTGCTGCCAAAGCTATTCAGAATATTTCAAGTAACTGGACATTTTATTTCTGCAAAGTCCCCTGCTCTGCAGATTTTGAACATAGAAAGATAAATTTTATTTTTTCATCACTGAAGGATGCCATAGTGGTGATGGGTCAGATATGGAACTGGGGTGTTCTAAATGTCATCTCAGTATCTTTCCTCCAGCTGCATGAAGAAAAGCTGCTCCAGACCTCCTGACCTCATCAGGACACCTTCTGGGAGAGGAGGTTCAGATATTCTCTCTAGGTCCTTGGCCTTCTTATTAGCCCTTCTTCCCTCCTCTCTCTAGTTACTCTCCAGTTATGGTTCATCTGTTTTCACAAGGACGTGCCTTACTGCAAAGTACCTCTCTTCAATGGAGCAATAAATTATCATGTAAGAAGTGTCTTTAGTGTCAGTTTACTATAAAATTAAACTTCTAATTTTCCCATTCTCATTCCATATCTGCTCATTCATCAGTCTTCTTTCTCTCTCAATCAATGGCACCTCCACCCAACATCAAGGCAGACACATGATGTCACCCTTGACACTCTCTCTTTACCACCCCTCACATCTGTCCATCAAGACTTTTCAATCATAATTTTAAAATATCTATTAAAAATTTTGAGATTTTCTTCATTTCCACTGTTACTCTATTTCAAGATACCTCTTATTCCAATTGGACTAGTATAATGGCCTCCTAATAGAGTGCTATCTAAATCTAATAAAGGAGAGTTTACTAGGAAAATACAAGTAATTATATATTAATAGTAAGCAGGTGGAAAATATGGTTTAAAAAATTCTCAGGAATACAGTTAATGACAGATGCTCATAGGTTTTTTTTTGGAATAAACTAAACCTCAAAGCCTTATTGGGATATTGAGAGTGTAGAAGAAATATTGAGCATTTACGAACTTGATACATTCTCTTGGATGTAATGGATATCTATTCTTTCTCTGTGTTATATTTGTAGTTACATTCCAATTAAAATGTCATGAAGATTAAGTTTTATATTTCACAAGAAATATGTCAAATAAGGTGCAAACCGCTCCATGCACAAGTGAATGCTGGACAAAATAAACCAAAGAATATTTGGAAACATAGCCAAGCTCAAAACCGAGAGAGATAAATCACCATGAGACAAAAATGAAGAAAACATGCAACATCAAAGATGTAAGCAGAGGCTGCTGCCAACATCCTCAATAGGTTATTGAAAATATATTGAGATCTTAAGAGCCTGGTTCTGTGTTTTAGATACATGGAAGGAAAAAATGTTTATCCATCAATTTCATATACATAGGAAACCAATACTAGGCTTCTTGCCCAAAGCCAGAGTCCTCAAGGACTGCCCCATCACTGAAATAAACACTAGAAAAGCACCATCCATGGCTCTGAGAAGCAGAAGAAAATTTATAATAACTTCCATTTGCTTGTCCATGGGGAAAAATACCCTTGAAAAATGAAAACTGCAGAATTATGTCAGAGGAATGTGTAGGCTCAAGAAATTAAGAGCCGGCCAGGCGCAGTGGCTCACGCCTGTAATCCTAGCACTCTGGGAGGCCGAGGCAGGCAGATTGTTTGAGCTCAGGAATTAGAGACCAGCCTGAGCAAGAGCGAGACCCCGTCTCTACTAAAAATAGAAAGAAATTAATTGGACAACTAAAAATATGTAGAAAAAATTAGGTGGGCATGGTGGCACATGCCTGTAGTCCCAGCTACTTTGGAAGCTGAGGCAGTAGGATTGCTTGAGCCCAGAAGTTTGAAGTTGCTGTGAGCTAGGTAGATGCCACGGCACGGCACTCTAGCCCGGGCAACAAAGTAAGACACTGTCTCCAAAAACAAAAAAATGAGGGAGGAATGATAGAAGCTAGAAAAAGAAAAAAAGAAGCAGAGACCCCAAAGTTTTGAGGAATCTAGTATATGCTAGAGGTAGAATTTCAAATCAGTTAGAAAAAGAATGCATTCTTTTTTATTTACTAAGTATTATTAGAGCAACTGGCTTTTCACAAGGAAAATAAAATAAAATAAGGTTATCACTCCACATGTATTACATGAGATAACATTGAAGGATTGAGCAAAGCCATGCAAGACATGGTAAGGAATTTAGATTTTATTCTAAGAGAGATGAGAAGCTATTTGAGGATTTTAAAGTAAACAAATGAAGTAAACAGAGTTATGATTTTGAAAGGTTGCTCTTTTAAAATAGTGAATGGACAACTGAATGAAATTAAGAAGACCATTAGGAGAAAAGTACAGTAATCCAAGCAAGAGATAATAATGGCTTTTACTGGAGAATTGGCAGTGCAGAGTTGGAGAAATATCATGTGGCTTAGCCTGAGAAAGTAGAGCATGTTTTATCTTTTATTTAGGGAGCTAGAGTGAGGGACAATAGGAGTTGGAGTGATAAACGAGGGAGAACCCCCTTGAGGTTGACTTACTGAGCTGGGTCACTGATTGTTAGGTTTGTGGAACTACACTGATAAGAAGGTAAGTTGGATCTTAGAATCATCCTCTGAATGGCAAAAAAAGGGAAAGAATTATGCACTGGTTCATGTTTTCCTTTGGTGTCCTGAGTTCTCTGTGGGTTGCACAAACCTGGACATGGGTGCTAAGCTGGGTCCTGAGCAGTGTAAGCAAGAAAGCCCCGGGTCAGGAGACCAGACACGCAGGGATGGAGAGAGGAGAGGCACTGTTAGGTTGCACCTGCACGAAGTTGGTCAGAATCCAAGCAAAGCTAGAACGAGAGACAGATGAGGCCAAGATCTCAGGTGGTGCATAACAGGCCTCTGGTGCAGAATATTTTGGTATAAATTTTGGAGGTAAGAAGAACAGACAGCCTGTTGAATTGGATGGTGATGTGGTGGGTGATCAGGGAAAGGAAGGAAGGAAGGAAGGAAGGACTTGAGTTTGGGTGGAGAAAGATGTGATTACATGCAGTAAGCGTGGTATCAGAGCACGCGTAAGGGGGCACCTCAGCCACAGGGCTTCCCAGAGGAAGTGAGGACTGACAAAGATTTCAACAATCAAATAAGTTGATGGAGAGAGGAGAGGAAAACAAGTGGTGACAAGATGCAATTTTTCAAGGCATAGCAAAGTGTCTTATGTGAAGCCCTGGGAATGAAAGTTGGGAGCACAGATCATTTGAAGAATAGTATACTTGGAAAAGAGAAGGTGGAGTAATAAGAAAATGGGAAATGGGAAATTATAGGAGCAGGGATCTGTAGGGCCTCTTAATCCATGGGGAGGGGTTGGATTTTATAATAATAGGAATCCATTAAATAATATCTTTTAAAGATTTTTTGAAAGATCATTCTACCTGTAGGATGAAAATAGATTGGAGAAACACAAGACTTGAGCAAGAATGTTGGTTATGTGGCTGTTAACCTAAGTGGGAGATAAGAGTGATCTGAACTAGGGTTATGGCAGTAAGGTGGAAATTAATGGACGGGTTCCTTGGAGATACTTAGGAAGAAGAATGAACCAGATATGAAAAGGAAAGGGAAAAAGGAGCTAAGAATGATGCCAAGACGTCTGTGTTGAAGAAGTGAGTGGATACAGGCTTGGTGGAGACAAAATATGTTTTAGACACAGTGAGTCTGAAGGGCCTGCCAGATATCAAGTGGTGATGTTTAACAGACAGTTGAGGCCAGGCACAGTGGCTCATGCCTGTAATCCTAGCACTCTGGGAGGCCGAGGCGGGTGGATTGTTTGAGCTCAGGAGTTCGAGACCAGCCTGAGCAAGAGCGAGACCCCGTCTCTACTAAAAAATAAATAAATAAATAAATAAAAAGAAATTAGCTAGACAACTAAAAATATATAGAGAAAAAATTAGCTGGGCATGGTGGCGCATGCCTGTAGTCCCAGCTACTCGGGAGGCTGAGGCAGGAGGATTGCTTGAGCCCAAGAGTTTGAGGTTGCTGTGAGCTAGGCTGATGCCATGGCACCGTAGCCTGGGCAACAGAGTGACTCTAGCCCGGGCAACAGAGTGAGACTCTGTTTCAAAAAACAAACAAACAAACAAACAAACAAAAAACAGACAGTTGAAGGGCTTCTGGATTCGATAGAGAGACAATCCAAGTTTTAAAACCATGAATTTAGACTGGCACCAATCTGCAAATTTGTGCTGTTGTTTTATCATTGTTCAGGATTTTGCACATAACTCTAGAGAAAATAAAAAGCTGGATTGACCATGACATGGGTTTACAAACCAGTTGTGATAGAAGAATAATCTGTCTTCTTGGGAAAAGATTTGAATACATTGGTAAGAGAATGTCATTCCTAATGAACAAAGAAATCTAAGCTGAATTAAGACAGAAGTGGACAGAGGAAAGGGCTGAAGGAAGGAAAACATGACACCACAGCTTTGGGGACTGGGGAGGGGAGGAGGAACAGTTTTTCTCCCCATGGATCCTGGCTCTGCCTTCCTGGAGGCTGGCTCAGCACATAATTAGGCAGCTGGAATTGTGCTTCCAGAAGGTCTATGAATTTATCAGCACAATACACGGGATTAAATATTAATGCACTACACCTTACCACCCACCCAGAGAGGAGTCCTGGAGTCTTCATGAGAGGTAACACTTCTCTTCTTAGGGGCTTTGCAATGGCTTACTGGCTACTTTTGCCCTTGGAATGTTAGGAACCCAATATCTCCATTGTCTGCACCAGGAGAGACAAAGACAATACAAAAAAGATAGAGATAAAATGAGAAATGAGTATAACTTTGGCATATGATGCTATCAATAATGCCATCTCAAATATCTAGAGGAAGCACCACCACATGGTTATCAACACTATTATGTGTGTGTTACTTTGTCATATATGAAGACTATCACATATGAAAACTAAATCTGAAATACTGGAGTATTAACAATGAAAAATAATATCTTGAAATGGGAACCTGATGCAGTGTGATTTGATTTACATCATTAAGCGCTAGATGGAAATATTTTTCTCCACATTTTCCATAGAGAAGTTGCGTCTACCTGTCACCTCTTAGGAGAATAACACAACTTTTAATATTTTACAGGTCGAAGACTCTTGATATATGACCCTGGAAATTTATCTCCTGATATAACCCCTGTACCACCTTAATACAAAATATTTTCAGTCTGGCTCTCTGCCATAGTGCAGAGCATCCACATGCCAGGGAATTATAGCTCCCATAACAGGCCTGGCTGGAGGCAGAGAGGAGGGAGGGATGGAAGGGGGTTTGGGGGTGGGGACATGCTATGCAGTATCCATGTTTCATTCTTTGTTGCTTAGACCCAAAGTGCAAAGGGAAAATCAAACTCTGTATTATTTCATTCAAAGAGGATCTTTAATGACAGAGGATGGGAAGTAGAAAGTATGCTCTGGGCTATTCTCAATACTAGGATGAACAAGATAATTGCATTTCTGTCTAATTCATCTTTAAGGCATATCTTTCCTAACTAATTTAAAACTGTTGTTAATGAGCAAAAATGGGTACACAGCTTCCTGTTGTTTGTAGTAAACAAAACATTGTTAATGTTGCCATGAGTATGAACCAGTCTATATAAGTTAGTACCATAAATGTAGGCAGCCATCTCTAGCACAGATATATTTCATATAACACATTAAGTTGTTGGCTTTGTGGTTTTACAAATGACCTCATTCAGAACTAGTCTCTTTGGTATTCAATTGGCTTATTTAGAAATAAGTCACTCCCTTTCCCCTATAAACCCAATGGGAGAATGTCAATCTGTTAGGAACCCATTCACATTAGGACATCATATCTTGCCAGTATGCATAAAAGGCCATTTTTCTAGTTCTTGATGCAGAGCTCTGAAAAAAAATACAATTAATGAAAATATTGGATTCACAGAAAGGTCTGATTCAGGAGGTCTATGGATGCCAGCATTATGATTGCGGCCTCATCACTTGATAATCACAGAGATGATTTTTAAGGGTTCTTACATGAACATATTGCACATTACAAATTTTTTCCTGTAATCTTGAATCAGCTCAGAAAGCTTGTTAATTGTTCAAAGTACTCCAAGCTTGTTTGGATAGAAAATCACCCTGAAACCTATTAGCTCACTTTTCTCTCAGCATGCCAGTTGTACAGACCTGAGTATCAGTTCCAGAAAAATTATTTTTTTAGGATATCATTCAATATTTTGTCAATTCCCAGCACACTTGGTGCCTGGAAAATATCCTCCATAATCTTTCTTCCCTGTGAAGTGTATATAAACAAATCTAATTCCTTGTTAGATGCTAATTGTAGCTGCTATATAACTGTGCCTCTGAAACTTTCTAAAAACATTATCCATATGTCAAGGTCTTCTCCTAATTGCTTCGTTATCTTAAGGAGAGAAGTATTTTCTTCTTCCTCCTGCTGCTTGAACCCCATCTATCTTGTAAACTAAATATCTACTGTAAAAATATCATCAGCATAATTTAAGATTATCAATGATGGTGCACTGATTTCAGGTCCAGTACTGATAATTGTAATAGGGTGCCCTGGAAAATCCTCAGAGGCATAGGTTGCATGCGGCTGGAAAATTTGTTTCATTTTTTTGTATGTTTCTGAATTAACGAATTTTACATGGCAGTTGAGGAACTTTCTGGAAAACAAATAAACAAACCCAAATGACATTGATCCTTATTTCTACATATATAAACACATCTGGCAGCCTTTGGAGATGTTATGATGTAAAATTTCAAGGAAGAACCTTAGAATTGATGAGAGAGGCTATAGCCTAAAAAAAGGAGATTGGTATGCTAAGTGGAACTCAAACTCTCAATATTGTTGGAAAGTAATAGCTATGCATATAACGTAGGGATCCTTATTTCAACCTAACTGAGTGTAACAGACACTGTGGTATGATGTCAATAGCCCCTCTTTAGAACTTTCTCCCAGCTGCCAGAATATTGGCGACCAATGACTCACAACTGATGACTCTGTTTCCTGGGACCACTTCTGGCACCAAATTTCTTAGGTTGAGTCCTTCTCTGGAAATTACCCTCAGCAGAGAGGAGCTGCCTTGGTCAAGGCTATACCCTAACCCCTGTGTGATTGGCTGAGCTCTCTGTTGCACTGCATTGTAGTCAATTTTTCTCTTTGCCTAATCCTTCTTTCCATGCTCCTTATAGGTGATAAGGCATCAGGAAGTCACATTCCCCAGTAGATGCCCTGTAACAAAATCTCTGGACCTGAAATAGGTGCATCACTGCTGCTAATCTGGAGTTGTGCTGGTGATATTTTTATAGTGGATATTTAGTCATTTACTTGGGTATTACTTACACTTGGAAAAGAAGAATACTCAGATATTCAGAGACTGTTGGGCATTGGGTCATAGGGTCCTAGCTGACATTGATATCTGGTGACCCAAAGTGTTATCATGACTCCCTGGCTAGAGTTGGGGCACAGGTGGACCAGGTAGCAAATGAAAGAGCTTTGGTCCAGATTTGTCAAAGAGTGGATCAGTGGTCATTACTGAGTCTATGAACATAATATTGGAATGGATGTACTCAATATTTGGCAGAAAACCCACTTTGATTTCTTGACCTGTGAGGTAAGACTTATATTGATTTAGGTAAGGCCAAGTCAAAGCAGTTCAACTTCCTCTGCCTAGTCTTGGTTCTTTTCAGACAGAAAGTGGATGTTCTTTTTCAGACAGTTTTGTGCTGGTAAATGTTTAACAACTAAAGCTCCGGGGTGGGCGGTGGGGGAGACCCTTATTTATTTATTGAATTTGCCAGTTGCCAATGTCCAAGATGTAAATGCCCACCATGGCCAATTTTAAATTACCAACTTGATGTCATTCCGTGCAGTCAGGAAGAGATGCACATAATTGCTTCTTGCAAGTGGTACCAATTGGCTCCAGCATAACATTGCTGAGTGCACTCCTCAGTTTTCTCCAGTGTGAAAATATCTGTCTCAGAGACCATTTCTGGGAACCCAATCCAAAACATCCAACCATTTGTCATGATGCATATAATCCTGTATATGTAGCACATACAGAAATCCAAAACATCTCAGGGTCCAAGTGACCATGTTGTGGAATCTGGTCTTAAAAAGCTCCATGAAAGTCAGGAATATTCACATACATATCCATTTTTACTTCAGCAACAAGAAGCAATCCTGAATGAAGCAGCTGTGCTTGCTGCATTAGTGCCATGAGTTGTGTGGAGGAACATGACAGTCATGGCAGGTGTTTTAGCAAAGTTGTAGGTGATGAGTCTGGAGCAAGTATGGGTGGTGGCTTAAGCCACAATTGAGGCATTGGAGCTGCCCAATTACATATAGTCAAAGATATTAATAGCATAATGTTGCAGCAGCAGCATGAGATATAGTATAAACAGATCAACTGCTGAGATCTGAGATCTTTGTGCTCCACCATGATCATAGCAACTATATTTCAGGTTTTGTGCATTATTCATTACTATAATCTTCAAAACAACACTGTAAGGTAGGTGGAATTATCCCCACTTTATAAATGCAGACACTTTAGATGTAGAGACTGAGAGAAGTTAAGTGACTTAACGACAGTCATTAAATATTACCAGTAAAAGTTCACCTGGAATTTTATTGCAAATCTATTTTTTGATTGATAGGTGACATCCACATGACATCCTCTTTCATTTTTTCTTCCTCTCAATGTTTATGGCTGTGACATGGACTAGGAACTATGAAAACTGAAATACACATTGAGAAGGGCAATAATATTTCAGTTGACATAAGAATAGATGGTTTCTGCTTTGCTTTTTAGAAGTTTGGAGCATTTCCCTTAAGAGAATAGATAAGGGAAAATTAAAATTCATGTAAGATGAAAGATGAAGGGATATATGATCAAAGTCCATAAATCATGAAAGGTACACACAGAGATTTGCCCAAAACAAGAGTACCAGGGGATTCAGGATGGGCTTTATGCTTTTTAAAGGAAGGTGCAACTTATGAAAGTGAAGTTATATATCTCTTTACTGCTAGGATAGGTATTAAGCGTGAAATATGGATATTTTCAAGAAGATGTTAGATATTCCTGGATATTAATGTCTGATATACCCTCTTGGGTGACAGGGATCCCAGAGTGTTAGAGCCAGACTGTGCCAAAATGCTCAAGACCTTGGGCTGATGTGAGGGTGGGATATAGGAAGAGCAGGGAGGAATCAGACGACGCCGCAGGGGCAAAAGCAAAAAAGCAAGTTGTCAGTTCAAATGGCAGAACTGAGAAGGAAAATCTGGATATAAAAAACAGGATAGAATTCTGGTGAAAATGGCCCAGGGATAGGGCTGAAGGCAAAACTCAAAGGAATTCCTTGACTCACAGGGCTCTAAATCACACCTTATCAGGTACTTAGAGACTGTTTTTGAAGAGAAAAAGAAAAACCTGTTAAAGGCACAGCAAGGAAGAAGGAAATCCTATCGGAAGTTTACAGGGCTTGATTTGAAGTGACTTGATGAGAAGGATAGAAGTGCTTTTGGAGGATTTTATCTTGAAAATTCATGCA
Source organism: Indri indri (assembly GCA_004363605.1). Taxonomy (NCBI): domain Eukaryota; kingdom Metazoa; phylum Chordata; class Mammalia; order Primates; family Indriidae; genus Indri; species Indri indri. Next base: position 10,378 of record RJWJ010009700.1, on the reverse strand, counting down.
AATTTTAAAGTTTATAATATTACTATGTTTACTTTGCTGTCAAAAAGTGTTTTGTTTCTGGCAAATATTGAAATAAAATTATGCCTCCAGAAAAATGTACCCCGTGTATTTTCTCTAGGTAACTTTTAGCATTTTAAGGGATTTCTCACCTCAGTTTCTGAGGAGCAGAGGGGATTGGTTATGATATTGGATATTATTGGGACCATGTATTTTTGTTGCTTTTGTGTTAGCTCTTTACATCCATTTTTCCTTCCAAACACCAATCTGATTTCCTTTTGGGGAATTACTCTTTCACAGTAGACACACTCTGGTGGGGCTTTAGTCAAATGGCTAGTCTCCATTAGCCAAGAGGTAGGCATTGGACATGAAATTGGTCAAAATGAATTTCCATACTGCATTTAATTTTTATACAGAGTGACTAAAATTGGCAAGTGTCTGTGGATCCCACTGTCAGGACTGACTACACAATATCTGCTGTGATTCTGTTCCTGTAATTTTAGCTTCCTAACTTGGACATACCATGGTTCTGATCCAAGTTCTCCAGTTTTTCCAGGGATTCTTCAAATTTCCTTTGTTTGCCCAATAATTTCCATTTTACTTAAGTTCATTTGGCCAAAAATTGATCAATAGTAGGTATTTTCTTTCTTTCTTTCTTTCAACTTGGCAAGAAGAAGAGGAGGGAACTATTTTGCTTACTTTGAGATTCTGTTTTCGATAATCAAGTAGAATAATGAACCAGGGAGTATATGAACCAGGGGATGATGACTCCAGGGAGTGTACTTGTTTGTTAATTCAGTTCTTTGCCAATGAATAACCCTCAGGCAGAGACTTTGAGACCCTAACTAGTGATAATTTAACCCACCAGAATTTTAATGGAAGGAGCAACAGAAAAATCCTCTCTTGGGTCTATTAAAAGTATCTGGTAAGAAACACTTTGGGGCCAGGGCTGATAGAATATCAGAAGAAGGGAGGAATGTAACTGACATTCTCCTGTATCAGAAAAGAGAGGAATAGTCCAGAGGTCAGGTTCAACCAGACTAATCAATGGCTCCACTCTAATGACTTGAGAAGTAGGAGCACTGACTCATAGCACTTTGAGTTTTGAAGACAAAACTCAAAGGAATTCCTTGATTCACAGGACTCTAAATCACACCTTATAAGGTGCTTAGAGCCTGTCTTTAGAGAGAAAAAGAGAAACCTGTTAAAGGCACAGCAGGGGTGAAGGAAATCCAGAAGTCAGAGAGACCTGACCTTTACTCAACTATGTCATTACTCACTGTCTAGACTGGGCAAGCTACTTTAACCTTTTTGAGTCTGAGCTTCCACATTCCTTAAAAGGAGGCAAACAATGCGTACCTCATAGACGTGTTATGAAAACTAGAACAAGCAAATATTAATAAAGTGCTCAGAAAACAGGAAGCTGTCAATAAAATGGTAGCTATTAATATATCTACATGTCAAATACTATGCTTAGCATATTGCATATATGGTTTATTTTAATAAATTCTAACCACATTCTATAAGTTCATTATTACTCCCATTTTACAGACAAAAGGTCCGAGGCTCTGGAACAGAGGTAGGAAAATTATGGCCTTCAGGTCAAATCTAGTCCACTGACTGCTTTTATAAGTAAAATTTTATTGGCACACAGCCATGGTCCTTCATATACACATGGCCTATAGCTGCTTTTGCATTACAAAGGTGGGGTTGTGTAATTATAAAAGACATCTAACGACCTGGACCTGCAAAGCTTAAAATATTTACTGTATTTGCTAACTTCTGCTCTGGAAAAATTAATAACTGCTTGAGGTTATTACAACAACCGTTCTTTCTTTGGATATATTAATCTATTGGATCAAAGAGGAGACTCATTAGCAATGGAAACAAAGAAAAAAGAGGATTGCAAAGACACAAATTATAGTGTATACTATACGGATATAGAAATGTTCTCAAAATTTAACAAATGTATAAAGGTAAAGAAAAGTATATAAATTTAAAAAGCATTTCTACAATGATAATCACCAACCTAAAAAGTTGTTACCTCTTGTAGGGGGAAAAAAGGGTTTTGCTTAGGTTGTCAAAGGGGACTTTGATCTATAATTTCTCATTGTAAATGAGAATGAATTCATGTATTATTTTTGAATGTGTGATTAATTTTTAAAAAAATAAATTAGATTCTAGAATTGTAACTTGTATCTCTCAGAGTACAGATGTGGGTGGGTATCAGAGAAAGAAATAATGGTATGTTAATTTCCCCATCTTTCATAAGAGGAGTCATTAAATAGGATTTTTTCTTGAAATTTATATTATATTTTTTGAAGTGGTTTATGTGATAAAAAGATATCTATGCTTAAAGTGAGTACATATAAAAATGAGAGAAAACATAGGTATCTATAAGGTAGCAATAAAATGAAAGTAGTATTATTTCATTTAGAATTTTCACCACATTTAAATTATATACTAGCATACTCTCAACTTGGGTGAAAAATCAAAATGAAAATATAGTCTTTTTACAAGAAGCACACCTAAAATAGTAACCAAGAATGTTTAATAGTGAAGGATAGCCAAATGTATTTAAGTTAAAAGTTAATTAAATAAAATCCTTTGCTTGAAAAAGGTTAGACTGGAAATATATGAAGTCCAGGGAAATATGTTAGAAATACATTTTAAGAAATAACAGATTCATAAGTGTAATAGGTGACTTCTATTTTCTTAGTTCTTGACAAATCTAATACAATAAAAATTGAATAAAAACAAGCATTTAGAGAATCTGAAATATGTACCTGAATATGTGCATTAGCATATATTTGTCAAATTTTATACACTAAATGAAATGCACCTTCTTAATCTTAGATAATTTTTAATAAACTGATGACAACTGAGCCAAAATAAAATTACAATAAATTTGAAAAAAGGTATATGCTGTGTTTTATAGCAATGATACAATAAAACTTGAAGGTAAGCCCAAAGTTTAAGCAAACAAAAAGAGAAACTAAAAAGCCCATTGCAATATTACTTTTCTAAATAATCATTAGTTGAAAGTAGAATTCGGAAGTGTTTACATGGTCTTCTGGAAGATGAATGTAAAATTCACATATCAAAATTGTTGGGCTTAAAGAATTCACCCTCCCCAAACTTCCACCCAAACCTCCTGAAAAACCCACCCCTTTCCCCTACTTAGGAGTGTGTTAGGCATGTAGCCTTTGCCAGATCCCTAGGGTGATAAGGGAATAAAATACAAAAGGAGAACTTACTTTCCTTATCCCTTCTGATAAGAAGGGTGCTTATCCCTTTGGGTTGTTCCCTATGGAGATAAAGGAATGGAATGCAAGAGGAGAACTTATTCCTTATCCCTCCTGGTTGTTTGAAAAGAATTTGTTTACTCCTCCCAGAAAAACCCTCTATAAAACCCAAGGCTCTCCTGTTTTCTCTTGTGGACATCTTTTTTGGCCTCTACCCATCTGCACCCAGATGCTCAAAATAAACAGCATTTTGCTACATCTGAGGCTTCGTGTGTCTCTCTTTTGGCTCCAGACCTAATGAAAATGTGTGTGGTTCAGTCCAAGTTATTTACAGAGGAAAATTAATAATTTTAATTATTAAATGGTAAAAATGAATTAAATAGCCCTTTCAAACATATTTAAAAAGAGCAACAGAACCCCTTGTGTATGAAATCCATAGAAATAATTTTATATTAACTAGCAAGTAAAGAGAGTATCCTATATTATGAAAACACAATTCCTTTTTTTACATATTGTGAACATTATTGTTAATTTCCATTCACCTGTGTTGGTTGCTAGAAAATTCTTTAAGTTTTCTTAGAATTTCAAAAAGTGTATCTTATTTTGCTTTCCTATCAGGTAAATTGGTTATTCAAATAATATTTTTATCTACTTCTCTGTCTGTATGTTCACTTCTGTTCAACAGGACCTCAGGAATTTAGAATACATTTATTATATGAATAAAATGCTTTTTTTATATTTTTGTTTGCACTTTAACTAGAAAGTGGACTGAGCATGCATTTTTCTAAGACGAGATTGTAGTTTTTCTTCTCTTATCTTACTCTTCCCAATACTTACTTCTAAAAACACATACTGCTGGCTACTTTCCCCACGATGTCTCAAAAAGCCCATTAATAACAACTAAGAATTGTATTTTTCATTTTATAGACTAGGAAAAAACTCAGAGAAATTTTAACAGAACTGTGACATTATACTCTTCAAAAACTGATATTAATCTTTGTCCAAAAACTCTCACATAACCAAAATCAAATTCAGATTGCTTAAAAAAGTTTAATGTCCTCCTTTTATAATTTATTTTTCCATGCACTGTACAGTTATGGCAGGGCTGACGGAGAATAGACCGAGAGACACACACAGAGATTTTGGTAATACAGGTTTGTGCTGGCCGGCAAGGCTCAGAGGGGCATTTGCTCTCCCCAAATTCTGAGCACCAGACAAAGAGCATTGCAGTCTTTTATGCATTCTGCTTAAGGAGGAGGGGCACGGCTATAACAGGGTTAACTTTAGTGAGGCAGGGTCCTAAGCTATTTTTACAGCCTGGTACACTAATTGCTACAGGTGATTTATGAGGGGAATGGTCACAGGGAAGGAGGGGAGGAGGGGCAGGGTCACAACAGGGTTAACTTTAGTGAGGCAGGGTCTTAAGCTATTTTACAGCCTGGTATACTAATTGCTACAGGCTACAGGTGATTTATGAGGGCAAGGTCCCAAGTGAGGAGGGGCCCATGTAAAGGATAGCGAGGAAAAAAAAAGCCCGGTAGTGGAATTTCTAAGAATTCCACTTTAGTTGCAAACAAAGCTAAGACTTTAATGTAAACACAGACACATAGATACACACACACACATTCCGCTATTAATTTTTAATAACCTGGATTTCATAATTTTTAATGGATTTTAAGTTTTCATCTATGTAATTTTTTATTTTTAGAAATTGTCAAACCCATAAACATTTTTCCTGGATCAGGAAATGTGTTTACGTGTTGACAGTGTCACATGTTTTCAGAATTCTGGGATTCAACTGAAGTCAGTATTTCAAAAAGCTCAGTGTAAAAATTTCACAAGAAAGTAGCACTATCTTGCATTTGGTAAAAATGCGAGATTCTGTTGGTGCCACTATTTGACAATTCCTAATTTAGAATGCATATTTATATGTTTGACATATAAATATACTTAAATGTAAGTGTTATATACATATAATTTAAATATGTATGTCTAATTATTAATATAAATAACCATAGTGGAAAAATGATTTTTAAAAGTATGATGTGGTTTTAATTTGCATTTCCCTGACGATCAGTGATGTTGAGCATTTTTTCATATGTTTATTGGCCATTTGACTATCTTCTTTTGAAAAGCTTCTGTTCATGTCTTTTGCCCAATTTTTTTTTTAAAATTATTTATTTTTTATTTTTTTAATTCCAGGGTATTGTGAGGGTACAAACACTACAGTTACACTTTATGTCTTTGCCTCACCCAAGTGCGGGTTAAAGGCATGCCCTTCCCCCCCTCCCCCTTAGTGCTACCCGTGTCCTTTAGTTGTTGATTACTTTTGCCCACTTTTTGATGGGGTTGTTTGATTTTTTTTTTTTTTGCTGATTTGCTTGAGTTCTTTGTAGATTCTGTTTATTAGCCCTTTATTGGATGTGTAGCTTGCCAATATTTTCTCCCATTCTGTAGGTGCATAGAGGGAAGTATAACTTAGTAAAAATCAAGCTGGGGGGAGAGGCGAGGGGGGGATGGGTGAAAACCTACCTAACGGGTACAATGAATACTATCTAGGTGATGGGTACACTTACAGCTGTGACTCAAGCATTATATTAAAGTGAGCCACGTAACCAAAAATATTTGTACTCCCATAATACTTTGAAATAAAAAAAAAGAAATTAAAGAAGGAGTATGATGTGTTTGATAGACCTAGTATTTCCAAGCATGGAAATTATGAACAAAACCAGATTTATTTTGGTTGATAAAACATCGAAGTAGTGGGAAGCATATGGAATGCGAGCATTCAGTCGTCCCTTCAAAGTCTTGGTATTAGGCTTTGACTAATTGCTTGACACTGTGGGAGGGCTTAGATTTACAAAATCAGGTACTATCAGTTCCTATTATTATAAAGTTTGTCATCTGGGGATGGGAAAGAAAAGAAATAAACACAGCAACATGTAAGTGCCAGGATCTGGACATTACGCACATCCATACCGAGTAACACACACATTGTTTACCTGGGATGTCACGGGTGGTTCCCAAGACCAGGTAACATGAAAACCTCAGCAGTAGAATTGAGACATATGAGGCTTTCATGAAACTGCAAGTAGTTTGACACAACAAAGAGTTAATGCCTTTTGAGAAATGACTAAAGGAATGAATGATTAGCCTGAAAAAGTTTTACAAATGTTTTTAAAAACTGAAAGTGAGCTTGCCCCTGAAAATTATTGTTATTGTACATATCAATACTAAACATCATCCGATTTTAAACTTTATTAAAACAACTTTTGAAAATGGGGAAAGTCATTTAAATTGCAATATATGTTGGCTTGTGTAGTACTAAAGAAAACAGTGGAATATAACTGTTAAAAGTTCTTTCTGTGGCATCAAACAGGCCTGGGTGAGAATCCCAGTTTTGCCATTCACTGACTGGGTGATGATACATGAGTTACTAAATCTCTTTAAACAGGCTCCAGTTTCCTCATGCAGATGATGGGGCTAATGATGTTTTCTTTAGAGGATGAACAATATTTTTGTCCTAGTTGTCTGCACAAAGTAGGTGTCCCAAAATACTGGCTATTATTTTGAAGGAAAGCTGTATTTCCATTGGTCAGTCCTTTATTCTGTTCTATCATTTGGTACCTGTTTAAAAAAAGCCAATAGAAAACAAATTTTGTGTTTATCAATAACTCTTCTTAATGCTGCATAAAAATAGTTAATTGCAGTATGTACAAATGTGATATTGAAATGAAAGATAAAACTGGAATAATTGGTTATGCCAATTGTGTGCTAACACGTGCATTAAAAGAATACCTACAATGCACTAAGTATATTTCCAAATACAAAAAATGATTTTTGTATCTGCAATGCACAAACATATGTATAAATATCCGTATGCATAATGAAACAAAAGATTTTATTTGAAGAAAACATTTAATGAAAATGCAGTTAAAATTAGTTGGACTTGATAAAATAAATAAAAGGTCTCAATATAAGTATCTATCTTAACATTATGAAGCTTATTTAAATTCTTTTCCTTTTTAACATACAATTTATTTTATGATTATTAAACACTCAGACATTAAAGAAAATTTGAAACATATAGAAAATTACAAAGAGAATATAACCAGTAAATCTAACACCTAAAAATATCTACTTTGAAATTTCATTCTTAATTAGTTATTATCTATTACTCCTATATCGTTAGATGCCAACACTCTAAATACATATTTTTCTACAATTATTATATCAGTCAGGATGGGCTCGTTATGCTGCAGCAACAAACAACTATGAGCCTCAGTGTTCTAAAACAAAGTACTATTACCTGCTTTTGCTATATTAGCTGCTTTAGCCCTCCTCTGTGTCATCCCTAAAAGTTTGTAGGATGACGTAGCAGCTGCTTATTATCTAAAAAATTGCCAGTCCCTGAGACGGAAGGAAAGAGAGAGGGTGGCAAATTGCACACTGGTTCTTAGACCTTTCACCTGGAAGTGATAAACATCACATGATCTCATTTCAAGGCAAGTCATATAACTTCAAGTGGGCATGAAGGTTCAGCCCACTATTTGCCTGGAATGAGAATAAAAATATTTTGTGAGGAGTTTTCAATTTGTACCACAATTATTATACAAGTAAGTGAGAATGTTGGCAATTACCTGTGGGAAAAAATAGAAGCAAGAAAAGTACAAGGAGAGATTTGAAAAATCTTTGTAAGTACTGTCCATCCTCATACTTCCAAAAACTTTATCCTACCCTTTGCTAAAATAATCAATTTTGCTCATTTGACTTTTGCCAGCTTTCTGAAATGTGCTCCTGCTTTCTAATTTCTTGAGAAGCCACACTCCTGATTCTCCCAAACTCATATATCTAACACTGGCTCCGAATCTTGGCCTTTTCAAAGTTTGTTATGTAATTATTTGTTTTCTGTGTTTATCATAGGTTAGTTTATTATCAACGTCCTCATGTCTAAGTCAGCTTCGTGATTTTTAGATGGTAAGTAGAAGTCAACAAAATTAAGAGACTCATATCTTACTGGTGTTTTCTTTGTCTATTTGTTTGTTGCTATCCCTAGTAAAAATAAAACCTTCACCAAAATAAGCTTTTGGGAGAAAGATCATACTGAATTGCTTCATTAAGACAATAAAAATAGGACACACAGCAGCAAAACAGTGATATCCAATCATTCCTTTATTTACTCACTTGCTTAAGGGCAAATATTTTCTTATTACTTCTCATGCACTGTGCTTGTTGAAACAAATAGGAGTGGTTTTCTTGCTATATTCTTGCCACATTTTGCTGTATTTCACTTCTGTTGGAGAAATACTTCCTCACCCCAACATCAGTCTTTCACAGGTACTTCTAGATCCATTTCTCTCTGGCTACGGTTTTTCAAGAGTTGGGTATCTGATTAAGTTGAGCTAATCACAGCAAGTCTTCTTCATCCCCCGGTTATAGTAAGTAGTCCAGAGATGAAGGGGCAGATGACTTCAGCTGGGCCATCAGTGTAAGAGCCTATCTTTTGGGTTTTTCAATGTGGAGCTGAAAGTGGATAGCCCTTGACTTAATGGATGGTAAGAAATGGGACACCTATGGCTATAATGGCTGTTGTTCCAGCTCTTGTTGGAAAAAAGTGGTTCTGAAAGAAAAAGTCAATAGGCTGAGAGATAGAGATAAAGATAGATAAAGAGATATTTCTGATTATTTTAATGTCTCTGTTTTTTGTTATTCCATGTATCAATTGTTCCTGAGGGCTGAATTTTTGTTCTGCCTCATTTTTGATTATGAGTCAATAAACTTCTTTATTCTTGCCTCAGTGAACTTAATTTAGGATTATTTTACTTGTAGCTAAAAGGGGTCGAAGTAATAGTTCCCTAGGTGCTATAAACTTACTCTTGGAAAAATGAGCAAACATTGATTATATAAATACTTAGAAATTTAATCCAAGGATAGCAGAGGGTGTCTGTTTTAACCTGATTTTAAATTATAACATTATTTTACTTTGATGTCACAGTGAATTGGAGTTCACCAAGTTGTCTTGCTGGGAAAAAGATATAAAAGTATTCTGAAGATGATTTTATATTTTACTTGAATAAAGAGACAAAACTGGTAAAGGGATTTTAAATAGTCTCTAATTGTAATAGTGTCTTTTTAAAAAAATGCATAGTCTTGTGTTGGACTTTATGTCCTAACCTATTTGTAGAAGCACCTGTATTGTCATCCAAATAATAACAGAAAAAAAAGAATAAAGAAAAGTTAAGTTTAAATGTTTGAAGCTTCCTTAATTATTATTTAAACTTTATTTACAGAAAATATATTTTAATATGTAAATAAAAGCTATTCTGCTATTTTGCACAGGGTCTGGGGAATGCAGCAATGGGAAATCCAGTCCTTGTCAAGGTCCTAAACAGTCTTGGGTTTGTTTTCTCAATAATTGGACTTCTTTAGCTCACCATGATGACATTTAGTTGCAGACAGGTTAGTTAATCTGTGTTAACAAACTGACGATAGGTCCCTTTATAGAACAAAATATAAATAGATTAATTACTATTTGGAGAAAGGCAGTCTAGAATACTTGTATTTGTTGATCAGTGCATCCTCTTTGCATTAGGAACAATTATTTAAGAAACAAACTCAATTTCAAATGATGTTATTTGGTAAGTAGAGGGTCAAAATAAATTAGTGGAATGGCTTTATAGCACTTTATATGTTATCAATTATAATTTACATAATTATAATGAACTAGAAAAGTCATATCAGCCAGAGTACTTCTCTGATCTATATTGTTGGAACACAGACATTCTTCAGTATCCACTTGCAAATACTCTTGTCATTACCAAAATCATTGGCATTACTGTATCCAGTATTATAGCTCATATTTCATCAAGTGCATTTTATTATTAATTATAATTTCCCAGTTGAATCAGAATTTAGCATAACTCCATCAGCATTATGTTTACAAATCATATTTTAATGAGATTTCCTTATTGGAAGATACTTTCATATGGATAATATCAAATATGTGCAGGGATTTTCTGATCTTTTAATCAAAGATCAAATGAAGAGGTGATTTGAAACCAGGAAGCATTGTCTAAATGCATGGTATACTACTTATGCACCCTTGTAATTGATAATCAATGAATCCTGTAGACAGA
>RJWJ010009699.1:18705-49276 GCA_004363605.1 Indri indri | reverse complement strand
AGGGAGAGAGGGGGAAGGGGGAGGGGCGAGGGGGAGGAGGGGACGGATATATGCATACACAAAGGGTGCAATGCGCACCCTCCGAGAGATGGACATGCTTGGGACTGGGACTTGGGGGGAAGGGGGGGCAAGGGCATCATACGTAACCTAAACACCTGTACCCCTATAAACAACAAACAATAAAAAAAAAATAAATAAATAAATAAAAATAATAATTGTGGGGGAAGTTTTTAAAAAAAAAAAAAAAATCATTAATCAAAAACCTCCCAACAGACAAAAAAATAGAACCTGATGGCTTCACTGGTGAATTCTAATAAACACCTAAAGAATAATTAATGCTAATCCTTCTCAAACTCTTCCAAAAGGTTGAAAAGGATGGATACTTCCAAACTTACTTTACAAGGCCAACATAACCCTGCCAACATTACCCTGAGGCCAAAACCAGACAAAGATACAACAAGAAAAAAATTACAGGCCAATATTCCTGATAGACATAGATGTAAAAAGTCTCAACGAAATGCTAGCAAACTGAATTCAATAGCAATTTAAAGGATCATGCACCATGATCAAGTAGGATTTATCACAGGGATGCAAGGATGGCTCAACATACGCAAATCAATAAATGTGATAAACCACATTAACAGAATGAATGATAAAAATCATATGATCACCTCAATAGATGCAAAAATAATTGAAAAAATTAAACTCCCTTTCATGTTAAAGATTCTCAACAAATTAGGACTAGAAGGAATATAACTTAACATAACAAAAGCCCACAGCTAACATCATACTCAGTGGTGAAAAGTGATAAGTTTTTCCACTAAGATCAGGAACGAGACAAAGATGCCCAATCCTACTACTTCTATTCAATACAGTACTAGAAGTAGTGGCCAGACCAATCATGGAAAAAAAAAAAAAAAGGCATCCAAATAGGAAAGGAAGAAATAAAATTGTCTCTGTTTGCAGATGACATGAACTTATATATAGAAAACCCTAAAGACTCCACCAAAAAACTGTTGGAACTAATAAACAAATAAGTAAAGCTGTGGGATACAAAATCAATATTCAAAAATCAGTTGCTTTCCTCTACACTAACAACACATTATCCAAAAAAGAAGTTAAGAAAATAATTCCATTTGCAATGGCATCCAAAACAAAAATAAAGTACTACGGAATAAATTTAATGGAGGCAAAAGATCTGTACACTGAAAACTATAAAACATTGATGAAAGAAATTTAAGAAGACACAAATAAATGGAAAGATCTCCTGTGCTCATGAATTGGAAGAACTGATGATGTCAAAATGTCCGTACTACCCAAAGCAATGCAATTCCTATCAGAATTCTAATGACATTTTCACTGAAATAGACAAAACAATCCTAAAATTCATATGGAACATAAAAGACCCTGAGTAGCCAAAGCAATCTTGAGAAAAAAGAACAAACCTGAAGGCATCACACTACCTGATTTCAAAATGTATTACAAAGCTATAATAATCAAAACAGTAGGATACTACCATAAAAACAGACATATAGACCAATGGAACACAAAAGGGAGCCAAGAAAAAATTTCCAAGCATTTATGGTCAATTGATTTTGGCAAAGATGCCAAGAACACATAATGGGGAAAGAATTGTCTCTTCAATAAATGGTGTTGACACAATTGAATATCCACATGCAGAATAACAAAATTGGACCTTTATCTCATACCATATACAAAAATCAATTCAAAATGAATTAAAAACTTAAATGTAAGACCTGAAACTGTAAAACTGCTAGGAAAAAAACGTACAGAAAAAGCTTCTTGACATTTGTCTGAGCAATTATTTTTTTGGATATGAACCCCAAAACACAGGCAACAAAAGAAAAAAATACATGAATGGGATTGCATCAAACTAACAGTCTTCTGCATAACACAGGAAACAATCAGAGAGTGACAAAGTAGCCTACAGAATGGGGAAAAATATTTGCAAACCATACATCCGATAAGGAGTTAATATCAAAAATATATAAGGAATTCAAACAACTCAATAGCAAGAAAATTAATAACCTGGTTTAAAAATGGGAAAAAGACCTGAACAGACATTTCTCAAAAGACATACAAATGGCCAACAGGTATATGAAAAAATGCTCAACATTATTGATCACCAGGAAAACGCAAAACCACAATGAGATAGCATCCATACCTGTTAGAATGGCTATTGTCAAAAAGACTAAAGATATAGCTTTGTTAATCAGCCTGATTATGACAATCATTTTACAGTGTATACATATATCAAAACATCATATTGTACACCTTAAATCTATAGAATTTTTGTCAATTATACTTAAATAATGGTGGAAAAAAATATGTCAAAAATTGAGACATTGGGCCGGGCGTGGTGGCTCACGCCTATAATCTAGCACTCTGGAAGGCCGAGGTGTGAGGATCACTTGAGGTCAGGAGTTAGAGACCAACCTGAGCAAGAGTGAGACCCCATCTCTACTAAAAATAGGTAAAATTGGCCGGGCACCCAGAGGCACGCATCTGTAGGTCCAACTACTCAGGAGGCTGAAGCAGGAAGATCGCTTGAGCCCAGGAGTTTGAGGTTGCTGTGAGCTAGGCTGAAGCCACAGCACTCTGGCCCAGGCAACAGAGCCAGACTCTGTTGCCAAAAAAAATAAATAAATAAAAATAATCTTTAACCCTTAAATAGAAACTACTAAAGATTGTGACTCTTCTGCACTGGAATGTTTAAAAGTCAAGTAGAAGCACATCTCTCTGACAGAGCCACAGGGTGTTACAGTTTTACCATCATATGATTTTGATGTGGTTTCTGCTCCCAAGTTTCTTCAGTTTCCCCAAGCCCCCCAATTATCTAATGCTACCTCCTTATTTATTAAGCAATGAGGAAATTCTACTTGTTAAGTCTGAATCAGGGTTCTGGGCTCGATCCTTCTCTCTGCACTTCATGATATTATCGTGTACATTTTAGCACTGATCTAGAGCTAGTGGGTTTGTTGCTATTATTCATTTTCACCTAGAAGAATGCATACAAACAGAATGAAATAATGTTTTAGAAGTTGCTTGAAGAACTTAACCTATAGTTTACATCACCTACAGATTAAATAAGCTTTCATGAGGTATACTGGCAAAACTTTAATTGCAATTGGGGCATTTTTTGTCTCTGCTTTTTAAGGAATTAAAAGGATCTTATAGATAAATTATTCCTTATTATTAATATATTCCCAAATGAAAGAAGGTGTAGATGTTCCATTGGATCTTATTATGTGCTTTTTTTCTCATTGTTCACTCATTCAAAAAATATATATTGTGCTACTGCTGTGCGCGAGAAACTGTGTTCGATGCTGAAAATACCACCAAGAAAAAATTATCTAGTGAAGACGCACTGTAAACATGTAAATAAGTAATTCTGTCTGCAAACAAGTCCCATGATTAAAATTAATCAGGGTGCAGGGATAGAGGGTCAGGAGTTGCAATTGTATTTTAGGTGGACAAAGAGAGCCTCTGTGAGAATATCGCCTTGGGCATAATCCTGAAGAAGTGAGGAGGCAAACGCTTTTCTACTAGATGTCTCAGAGGAATAGCTGGAGGACACAGCAAGAACGAAGACGGAGCAGGGGAGCACTCGGTGTGTTAGGGAAATTGCGAGAAGGGGTAAAGCTGGAGAAGTGGATGTGGTGGAGGTGGTGGGTTGACTCTCTTCTCCAACATACTCCCATGAGATAAAATCAGCCCTCTTCTTCTGTACTCCATACCCTGACCCCAGTCCCGATAAGTAGGTATTTGAGAAGGACTCAGAGCTCCTAATGTTAATATGACAAAGTCTCAATAGAAGGATTCATCTATTAGTCACGGGCCTGCCTGGCAGGAAACAAAGCACATTCCACTAGGATGGTCAGGAGGAATTACGGAAGAGAATATTTGCAGAGGAGTAGGCACCCAGAGGCTAGGGCAGTATTGAAACCACCCCCTGAAGGGTAAGGGGAGGAAATGATGTTACAAGAGTCCAGGAGGAACTGCGGCCATGCCAGAGGGGTCACTCAACAGCAGCTGTGGTTGTCGATTAGGCAGCCCCTGCCAGATTGGAGGGCCAGAGGGAAAGGAGTGGAAGTGCAATGCCCAACCCCTCTCTCCTCCCACCCTCCTGTCTCCTGTCAGTGTCCCCCATTGGCCCAAACCACCTGGAAGCAAGAAGACCAGCAGCCCTGGTCATTTACTCTACAGGGCTCCACATTCCCAGGAGAAGAATAGAAAGAGGATTTGGGTTAGGGGAGAGAAGCAAATAGAGAAACACTAGCACACTCTGTAAGCCTGTATTTCATTTATATTTTATTGGGATTTTAGTCCAAAAGCAATTATAGCAATTATAGCAGCAATAGTTAAATAGAATAAAGTAAACATGTAAATACATTACAAGTACATTGTAAAGAGTCAATAACATATTCTTCTATTCATTAAAAATTCAAATGGCTATGAAGCTTCAAAGCAATTTAGACATTTTTAATCTACTACCCCAAAGATGGGGTTTGTGTACATGTCCAGGCCATTTTTTAAAATTGTACATTTATCTATGCCTATTATATTGTCTTGAGAGTTTGAAGAAATTGCTGTTCTGTACAAGTGAGTAGTCTCAGACATTACTTGCTGATCTTTATTCCAGACCTCAAGTACTTTTGGGAGGGCCAGATGCATGCAACTATGTCTCACCCTTGTTATCTAACAAGAAGCCGTATATCTGATTATTCCGTGGCAGACAATGATCTCTGCACATTTCCCACTAGCCTTCAAGGCTGCTGTGTTGCCTGAAGCCTTGGAGCTTGGCGTCAAAATTCCACTTTCAAGATGCTCATTTGGAGGCTATTGAAAATCAGAGATTTTGTCAATTTACACATGTTCAAAATACTCACTAGAGAGGGCTGGTTGACAAGGATGTGAAGTGAATTGTACTATTATATCTTAGGCTGTGATTTCAACCAGACAGCATAGAACTTGCCTTGGCAAAAAATCATTGAGAACGTTATCTGTTCTTTTAATTCTAAGACTATTCTAATATTCTTCTTATATTTTACAAGCCTTTATGTGGATGTTAATTCAGATGATTTGCTGAACTGTTTCTTATCAATGTAGGTTCTCTTTGTGCATTATTTAATGATGCAGGATAAGAAATGATGCAGGATAAGAAAAGAAGGTGAATTGTTCCTTTTTTTCCAGAGTTAAAGAACAGCTGAGATGAGGCCCAGTAACAGGGCCAGCATTACTGGCAGACATTCCTGGAGTCATCATCAGGAATGGAGGAATCATCAGTACATTCATGGCCACTCTGGAGGAATCATCAGTACATTCATGGCCACTCTGTTAAGTAATGGATCTCCCCATTCCAGGGTATAAAAGCAGAGAAAGAAACAGCTAAAGGAGAACATTGGAATTGAATGACAACTTAGTCTTTATCAACCTGCTTTCAAAGATAACATTAAAGAATCCACAGAACATTTGAAGCAGAAAAGACCTGCTGATGGAAAAGACCCAATGGTCTTGCCTACCCCAAGAAAGAATCTTAGAGCTAGAAGAAAACAGTGAGTGTCACTAATGGCCCTCACTTCACTAGAGAGGACACTGGAGCTAGTAGAGATTGAGCACCTGGTTTATATACCACAAAGCTAATTGGTATTAAAACCAATCTCAGTTCAGCCTTCCTAGAAGCAGAGCCTGAGAGAGGGATTCAGAGGCATGGAATTTACTGAGGGAGTGCTCTCAGGAGGCACCTGTACCTGAATGAGGGATGCAGAAAAAGAGCCCAGCAAGGATGTGGTCACAGGTAAGGCTAGCTTTGGCCTGATCTGTGAGGGTACTGGAGCATAAGCACACTGCAGAATTGCAATACGACTACAAAATTGACCCCAACTCAAGGCAAAGGCATTGCACTGTTGCATGCATAGGTGATTGAATATAGGTCACGTGGAGGTGGGGGACAGGCATAAGTTCCTGAGTGAGGTGGCCTTCAGGGCAGCTGTGAGCCATTTGCAGCCGATTCTGAAATTGAGGGGTGGTGTACCAACCCAGCAACAGAATTCTGGGCAGGGCACCAACAGCATCTTCCAAGGAGTCAAAATTTGAACTCAGGTCTCCAGATTCCTGGAAACTTCCTTTATAGTATATCATGTTGTCCAAAGCATACCTTTTTTTTTCTCCTACTCATCATGCCTTCACTCAATTTCTAATGTTTTCTTCCCTCTCAACCATTATAATAGTAATAATAGCAAGTAAGATAAAACAAGTTGAACCAAATTCATTTCCTCCTGCCCCTTTGTTTCTTCAGCTGCTCAGATTTGGGAGAAGCATTGTTCAGTGTCCCTGGAGACATCAGGGCACGTTTTGGCATGCTGCACTATTTTGTATCCTTGTATAAGTATGGATTTTGGGATTGTGTCAATAATGATAAATCTCAAATTCACTTTCTCAACCTGGGTGCCCAATCTCTTACTTCTTCCTTAACAGAAGGCATTGAACAAAGGATTTAGACCAAACAAATCCACTTAAAAACAACGTACCGGAAATGCAAGAATAATGAAAATAAACAGCTAGACCACAGGGAAAGATTCAAATAATCACACACCTTAAATAGCAGAAGTCTGCAAATTCATGCTGGCAGGCCTAAGTAGGTCACATAATTGGTTGTTTACTGTGCTGTTGGATGTGAAGCATGATAAAGTAAGCAGGGAAGAAACCGTGTGAGCTCCATCTCCATAACAACAGAGAAGAGAACAATTACAAGAGACCCTGGCCGGCCACCTCCACAAAAGCAGTTTTAACCTCAGAGCAATCAGGAGTGACATAGCAAACTACTGCTGGTGTCTGAACAACACAGGGCATTGAGCCAGGTGAAAACTTTTCCTTTTCAGAGGACTGAAGACTTTGATCCATGGACAAATTTGCTGAACCAGCTGAAACCTCAAAGGAACCAAGCTAACTAGTGCAAGAATAATGTAAGACAATAGAATGAGAATTTTAAAAGTGATTTAATTGCAGTATATACTATATTAAAAATGAGACAACAAGATATACCAGTATATATTAAGAGATTAGTGCATTGTCAAGATCTGTATTATCGAGGATGCATTTTGTCCTAGACCTGATACTATAAATGGTAACTTGATATTACGGTCTATGTAATACTTTGAAATTAGCTTTTGTTCCTTTCTTTATCTTACTGGAATATAAAAATATTTGAACTGAATTAAACCTTTAACTCCAGGCTGGGTGCGGTGGCTCACACCTGTAATCCTAGCACTCTGGGAGGCCAACGAGGGAGGGGAAGGATCGCTTGAGGTCAGAAGTTTGAGACCAGCCTGAGCAAGAGTGAGACCCCATCTCTACTGAAAAATAGGAAAAAAAAAATTAGCTGGGGTTGGTAGTGCATGCCTGTGATCCCAGCTACTCAGGAGGCTGAGGCAGGAGGATTGCTTGAACCCAGGAGTTTGAGGTTGCCGAGATGATGCCACAGCACTCCACCCCCGGTGACAGAGTGAGACTCTGTCTCAAAAAAAACAAACAAAACAAAAAAAAACCTTTAACTCCATTTTTTCAAGCCATGATTACTTTCTCTAGATAGTATTTATTTTTTTTAAATGCACAGAGAAACTTGTTTGGGCAATTTGTTTATAGAGATTTTTGCCAGAGGATTAAAAATTGTCTATTTTTTGCATGAAGTCACCCATTGTGTCCAACTAATCTGCTTTTTAGAAAGTATGACCCTGAGACATTTGAACTTTGTCTTTCATTTTACATTTCTGTACATTTCCAGAGAATTTGGGAATTCCCTGAGAAATTTTGAGTCTGGATTTTTTTTTCCAACAAAGAATACATTTGAAAAGATTTTTAGTAGCAAATTCAATGTATTTAATGTCAATAATTATATCTCAGCCCCTAATAAATTCTTCTCAAAAGGATTCAAACTTCTGAGAATCACCTTCTCTCCTTCCCTCCAACCCCAGTCCTTTATTCTTTGAACTTCTTTAGACAGGAAAGTTCCATTGTATTGAGTAGCAGGGACTGGACATCTCCAACTCCAGCCAAATTCTACAGACTATCGATAAAACAGTTTGCAAAGCAGTGGAAAATCGTCATTCAAGAAAACTTTCCTGGCTTGGGTGGACATAGCCAAAGTGGATTTGGATGTCTATCTCTGTGAGTCAAAATTTATGCCAGGAAGGCACTCAACACATCTATATGTAAATTCATTCTAAACACTTGATGAATTTATTCCCAACATCTGGAACACTTCATTTCATTTTATTCTTTGCAACATATCTAATTAAATTAAGAAATCATAATTTAGGGCAGCCTGTTGTGAAGAGATTTGATTTAACGTAATCAGTCTTTAAAAGAGGCCTGTTCCTGGTCACCTTTATTGCCCTTTCAAGAACATCAAGGCATTACCTGGAGTGGTTAAGATCGCAGCTGGTGATGCTGGGTTGGAAGCCCAGCCCACCCCCTACCTCCATCACTAGCTAGGTATGAATTTGGTGAACTGCTGAAACTTCCTAAGTATTGGCTTCCCTGTCTTTAAAAGGGGGTCATAACAGTAGTAATTACCTTGCCAGGCACCACTGCAGATCTGATGAATTCATGTGAGCAATGCCTTTTGCCTGTGCCTGATGCAGTATATGACAACAAATGATTGTCTATTATCATATCTGAAAAGGAAGCAGTATAATACTTTTACTCTGCAGTGCTCTGTTAACAGAATGTAACTGTAAACCTAAAGTTGAATGGAAATGCTCCTATCCATGAAGACTCTTGATATTAGAAGATAAAACTGATTCTACTTCCTTGCATAAAGCCCTTCAATGATTCCCCATAACTTTGCCCAAAACGTGTAAACCTCTTGTTATAATACACAATTCTCTCATCTTCCCCCTCCTCACTCCATATTTCTCCAGCTTTATCTACTATGACTTCTGGCTTGAATAGATGCATCAGTCATATGACACTACTCACAGCACCCCCTCCCCCAAATAAGCCATGCTGCTCACACGGTCCATGCCCCTGGCCCTTTGTCCAAGCTGTTCCTTCTGTCTGGGAGGCCCTCTCTGCCTTCCTTTGCCTTCTGTCAAACTTGTGCTCTTCCTTTATCACCCAGCTCAAGCATCTTTTTTTCTAGGTAGTCTTTGCAGATGCTTCCCTTTCCCTGAAAAGTAATCACTCTTTCCTTTGTACTCAATTCAATAATCATACAAGAAATTACACATCTGCCTCCATTAAGCTATGTGCTTACTGACAGCAGGCATGGACTTTGTCCTGTTTGTTATTGCTCCAGCATAGAACACTCTGCTTGACTCATGGACCTGCTTAATATTTGTTTTAATGAATGAATTTATGACCAAATGTATTCACTGACATTTTCTACCGGTTCTCACCACTTCCATCAATCCACCTTGATCCAAACCATCATTGCCTTCTAGTTGGTTTCTCTGCATCCATCTGACCTTCTACAGTTTAGTCGTAACAAAGCAGTCAGACTTTTGTTCAAGAGCTCTGTTTAAGTCCATTATTTCTTTGCTTATTTTCTGTTTGGAAGATCTGTCTAGTTCATTCAGTGGAGTGTTGAAATCCCCTGTTATTATGGTGTTATTGTTTATCATGTTGTTTAGATCAGACAAAGTTTGCTTTATGTAACTGGGTGCTCATGTATTGGGTGCATAGATATTAAGGACTGTAAACTCTTCTTGTTGGATCTTCCCTTTCACCAATATATAGTGGTCATCTTTGTCCTTTTTTACTTTTGCTATTTTAAAGCTTATATTGTCTGAAAATAGTATAGCTACCCCTGCTTTCTTTTGACTTCCATTTGCCTGGATGATAGTTTTCCATCCCTTGACCTTTAGTCTGAAGGCATCTTTGTGGATTAGATGTATTTCCTGTAGACAGCAGATACTAGGCTTGTGGATTTTTATCCACTCTGCCAGCCTGTATCTTTTCAGAGGACAGTTCAGGCCATTCACATTTATTGAGAGGATTGAGATTTATGGTAGATTTCCATTCATATTGTTGGGTGAAATCCTGTTGTTTTGTTTTGCTCCTTGAGCCATCATGAAGTCCATGTTCTAGGCTTTAACTCTTGAATGATTTTACTTTGAAGAGTGTCTATTATGCTGTTCAGTGTGTAATGCAGGACTGAGTACTTCCTGTAGGGCTGGTCTGGTCTTTGCAAAATCCATCAGTGATTGCTTGTCTGGGAAGGATTTTATTACTCCCTCGTAGATGAAGCTTAATTTTGCTGGATAAAGAATTCTGGGTTGGGCATTATTCTGTTTTAGTAGATTAAGGATAGGGACCCAGTCCCTTCTGGCTTGTAGGGTTTCAGATGAGAAATCAGCAGTTAGTCTGATCAGCTTTCCTTTGTAGGTTATTTGTTGCTTTCGTCTCGCTGCTCGAAGAATTGCTTCTAATACTCGATATCCAATGGCTTCTCAACACTTTCAAAGCAAAGCCTAAAATCATTTCAGTGCCTTCAAGGCATGAGTGATCAGAACCCCATTGCCTCATGAATCTCATTCCCTCCAATTCTCCTCCTCTGCCACATCATTCCATCCACACTGGCCTCCTTTTAAGTCCTTGAACATGCCAAGCAGCACTTGCCTCATGGCCTTTGCACTTACAGTTTTCACTGCCTAGCAAGCTCTTCACTTGCACATCTGCACATCAACCTCCTCACTTCATTTTGGTCTCTGCTCCAATGTAAATTTATTATAGATCCCTCTCTGGTCACTCCATATAAAATAACCCCACCAACAACAACCATGCCCCAGCTATCCTTAACCCCTTTATCCTTTATTTTTTCCCTAATGCTCATATCCATCCATATTAATTATTTATATGTGATCTATTTGCTTTTGCATTTGCTTATTACTTGTCTTTCTTACTTGTAAATAAGCATTTGATAATTATGTGTTGAATAAATTAATATTATATATAACATTATTCTCATTATAGGATAATATTCTCTTCTTCTTAGTTAATTAACAATTTTGATTTACCTTCTGCCACCCTTATTACTGTTCCTTTATTCATTAACAGGGAAAACTTGGAGTGAGACAAAATTGAGAAATGTACATAAGTTGAAGAGCCATGCTTAGGTTATTCTGTTGATAGCATAAAGGCAGGGCCCATAGGAAACATTATAAAATAGGCAGTTGGTCTTTGAGCCTCAATTTTTTATTCCTGTATACATCACCTCCCCTACTCATATCATATGCCTTTGTCATTTTAAGAGGTCAGTACTTTGTATTCCTTCTCTTCAATTTGGTATTCTTAATGAACCCCATTCTAATTACTGGCCCTTCCTTCTATATTAGACACTTGAAGAAAGACTTCTCACATTCTTCTTACTGTAGAGACTTCTCTTAGGAAGAATCAAAAAAACTCATGCATGCCAAATCCTGAGAGGATTTGAATTTTGCCAGAGATTAAAGTCTTAAAATAGAAAACTGAAATTCTGCTGTGGATTATGAAACACCAACAGGAATGAGCAGGAGCTAAAATTTTTTATGTTAGGCTTGTTAACCCTGAAATCATGCTTCTAGGAGATCATCTCCCCAGTGCTGGGTACTAGGCAAAACAGAAAACTAATTAGCCTTCTCAAGAGTTGAGATCTAGCTTTTCTTAAATACCTAGAAGTGTCAAGCATACAGCGAGTACTATGTAGACACATATTATTTCTTTACTTTAGGGAAAAGATTTTTATGACTCAGAGGAAATCCAACTTTAGAGAAAAATTTTACAAGATTTCTACAATTATGATTTTAAATATGATTTTAAATAGCTTCCCTGCTATTTTTCCCATCACTTTCATTGTCTTTTCCTTGTCCAGAATTCCTAGCAATTTTCTGTGTATGTAGACCATAACAAAATGGCACGCTTTTCATAAGGCTTTTTTTTTTTTTTTTTCGAGACAGAATCTCACTCTGTTGCCCAGGCTAAAGTGCAGTGGCATCATCACAGCTCACTGCAACCTCAAACTTCTAGGCTCAAGCAATCCTCCTGCCTCAGCCTTCCAGGTAACTGGGACTACAGGCATGTGCCACCACACCCAGCTAATTTTCTATTTTTTGTAGAGACAGGGTCTCTCTCTTGCTCAGGCTAGTCTCAAACTCCTGACCTCAAGCGATCCTTTTGCCTCAGCCTCCCAGAGGATCCGAGGATTACAGGTGTGAGCCACCATGCCCAGCCTTCATAGGGCAATTTTGTAGAATTTTTGAAAGTACTTTCACATGGTAACCTCAAGTTTCTCTTGGCCCTCATCTAGGGGAGTTGAGTGATTTTTCCAAAGTCACAGAGCTGGTTAGTGGCAAAAGATGGATGAATCACCCCTGAGGACCATGCAGGAGGGCTCTTGGTGCTGTATCATCCTCATATGTAAGGATGCTGTTGCTGACTTAGCATCAGCAGGACTCACATTTTGAGTTGCTTTTTCAATAACAATGATGGATTTGCTTTGATCCACCCACAAATCCCTAGCTTCATTATAACCTGCAGAATAAGGTTGTTTTTTTTTAAAAAAAAAAATGCAATTATTATGGAAGATCAGCAATTACATAAGATTCAGAAGTGGCCAAGTGTTCTGACCCTCTATAATAAGATGCTCTAACCAACTAGTAAAAACAGAAACCTGGCATACAGGGCAGCCATCTATAGAGCACCGGCAAACTGATTTCAGGAATACCTATCCAATTAGAAGGGCTTGACCAACAGTCCTAACAGGTGTTTGGTTTTAGTTTTGATAGTTCTGTTTGTTGTTGCTAATGTTTTTAATGTTTTACTATATTCTTATTACACCAAGGCTTCTAGAGGAAGGGCAAAGATTTTCTTAAAACAATTAATAAATAATGAAATTGTCTTATAAATATTTAACGATGACTGAATCTGATTAAGTCAAAATTACATTTATGTACTGTATGTTTTTAAAATAATCATTTTATTATTTTCAAACCCGAATCTAGTGAGAACTCCAAGAAAATAGTTAAATGCTAAGGAAATAGGGGAACTGAGTCAGAAATGCCAAATCAGTGTTAAAAGACTCCTGATAAAATCACTGAACAAGCCAGAGATAAAATGTTTTTTTCCTTTTCAAATCCTTCCTTTATACTTGCTATTCGTTAACATGAGGCACTGCTGTCAAATTAACCATCATGGATTATGAGCACCACAGTCAGGTTGAATTAAATTCCTATTAGGCCTTCATTTGAAGATTTGTGTCATATGTCTTCAGTTCTCTGGAGTTGTTCTTAAATATGCTCTTCTGTAATTTCGGGAGGTAGGGATGAAAATGGTACCAAACATGTCTTTATTTTAGGCACTGAACTGTACATAAGACATACTATGTTCTCAAGAAGTACATTATAACCAAAATATATTTCCTGTTTGTTCAGTAACATCTTAATGAATTCTCAAAATGCAAGGATCACATAGTATATTTGGAGGGGGGATATTAATACCAATACTTAATAACCAGCTACATGCTTTTGTGTAACTACTCTACTTTATCCCCTTTTCATTAAGAAATCAGAAGGTAAACACTCTATAGATGTAATAATTTCTTGATCCTTGGCAAGAGATAATTTCAACATAAGCCACTCTGTTCTTCTTTTACTCCCATGGTAATCAATTTATATATCAACTGTCATATGCGTTGGAACCTCTTTAGGAGATGATATTGTGGAGGCAACTTGGCATTGAATGAAACAGTGTTTTGCAAAGTGTGTTCCACGGAACAACAGCATCAAAGTCAGATGGAGTGGTTATTAAAGTGCATATTTCTGAGTCCCAGCCTAAGCTTCCTGAGTCAGATTTTCCAAGGCTGGAACCCAGCAACCTGCATTTTTAATAGGCTCCCAAGTGAGTCACCTGCTAGGGAATTACTGACATGGTGGAGACTAACTTATAACTCTCATCCAGTTCACTGCCATAGAGAGAGTAAAAAAGGAAAGGATTAGATTAAAAGAAACTTCTCAAGCTGTTGGCAAAAGCATTAGATGAGCAGTGGCCAGTGTAGCAAGAGCCTAAATCATGTAATCATAGTACAAATGTAAAGTAAGGAAACCCTTTCTATAAATTATTGTAAAAAACATATGCCTCCTGGTATACAATACTTTGGTGACTAGGAAAAAAATGAAAATGGTAAAGTTAGTAAAGAAAAAGGCAATTGATCATTGATCACACATACCAGAGATCACTTCCTTACACAGTTTCACAAGTTTTGCTTTGTGTAGAGTATGAGTCCACACGAATGTCTTTTAATCATTGTCAATTTTTAAAATTTGCTTCCTGAATTTTTAATTGAAAATACTAGCTGTGAAAATAATTAATGTTTAATTGGCAAAGTTCACCAGATTACATCTTGAGTTAAGATAACATGAAAACTTAGTCTGAGTTAAGATACACATAAATACTGTGCACAAACAAAAACAAACAAACAAACAAAGCAAGGTGAATGAAAAAGAGACAAAAGGAGATTGAAAGAGGTATAGACGAAAATAGATGAGGAAACATGTACTTCACATCGACCTGGCAAAAGCTTTCATTTCAATGTTATCCAAGAATAAACAATCCTCTTGAAATATTTTCCACAAGGGAATTACACAAAAGAAAAAGTACGTGTGTGCACATAGGAGTGGTAGTGTCCAGAAGACATCTAAGAAAATGAAATACTTTGCTAGCTGTAAGCACTGACTAAAATAAAATCTTGGTACTTATGGGTTTCACATTCATGGTTTGGACTATTGTAGAGTGGTCCAGGTTCCTGGCATGCAGTAATCTGTAATTTCTATGAGGCAAGTTTCAATTACATGTATTGAAAGGCCAAGGTGCCAGACAGAGTCCCCCAGTCTGTCTGGGCACTGGAGCAGCCGCCCTGCCATGGCAATGTGATGGTTGTTACACATGTGCCATGATGCTTACACAGTGAAACAGACTGCACTACCGCCCCTAACATCTGAAAGCTAGCTTTCAGAGCTCTTTAGAAGTAAAGAAAAATTCAAAAAGTCAAAGAAACAGATGGTTCTTTGTGCAAAAGCAGAATTTTAAAATTAAAGAATGGCACATCAGTTTATGCAACGTACAGAAGAGCATAGCATTCCGGTTAAGTATGTGAACTTTGGAGCCAAAATCCTTGGTTTTAATCAAACTGATTTCTGATAAATTCCCAGCAGTATTTGCCTCGCTTCTTTCATCTGTAAAATGAAGATAATGATAGTGCATTTCTCAAAGGCTTATTATGAGGATTTAAGTGAGTTAATATTTATAAAGGGCTTATTACAGTGCCAGGCACATGGTGTTATACCAGTGTTTATTCAAATAAATTCAGATAGAAATTAGTATGAATGCTTCAGGACATGTTCCGGCACATGTTCCAGCCCAGGACAATGATAACTTACCAAGTAAGAGAGAAAGCCTTATCAACAGTTGAAATGACAATTTGCATAGGAGGCCTGTGTACCCTGATGGAAATATGACTTCCAAAAACCCAGGAGTGAATAGACAATATTGTTATTGTGATTCTGAGAGATTTTTCAGGAAGTACCCTCTCTGAAGAGCAAACATACATTGTATTTTATATTGAGCTGATAAAGACAGTCGGTGATTTCAATGGGGAAAAGCTTTATGTGCCAACAGAATATGAAAAGAACTTCATGTTAATACTCAAATGATAAAAAGTGCATATATCTGTCTTGAGGATGCATGGATGATTTATTTTCCTGAAGCAACATTATCTATGAGATAGACATATTGTCTTGATCTTCCTCCTTTTGCTTTGTCAAGAGTATTACTTGGCACTTGACAAATAAATAAATGTAACCATAATCATAACTTGGCTGTATATAGTCCACTTCTTCAGGAAGCTGTACAAGCATAAAGCATACATTCTCATCCTCTGTCCTGCCAGCAAGTCAGTGAAGCTGGCCTTCAAATAGGACTCTGGTGCATTCCAATTTACAGGCAAACATTACTTATTGTTGAGAATGCTCTCTGAAGATGAAGAATGCGGATCCTGTGCTATTAGAAAGAATAAAGCAGATTTCAAAGAATGGTGATATCACCCAGCAAAACTGCTATCATTAGACTGAAATAAATGGGAGCAATACAATTAAATGCACAGTCTGAAAGGTAATTTAAAGGCCTCTTTCTCTAGATTGGTGTGTATAAATGCTCAATTTTTATTCTTAACTTTGCTAGGATTAGTAACTTCAATACATAATAGAGGTGGCAGCTAAACACTTCATTTGTTCAGGGCAGAATCTTTCCACAGCTCTACACTCATAAACCACTGCACCTCCATGTCCAACTGCAATTTCCCGCTTAAGCAATTCACCTTAAGATAATTATTTCTCTGCAGTTGTGTTTAAAGCCCAGTTTTAACAGGTCCATGTGGCTTGTTCTAAAAAAAAAAAAAAAAATGTAACGAGATATAAATGATACATGGTGGCTGACCTCATTTATCTTCATCATCACAGTATCTCACTGCTCTTTACAAGGAAAAGTAAATGTCGTGTGACATCAGTCACCCTAGATTTCCCTCAGCAGTCAAGGGGTGCATGTTGTGGCTGCTCCTTCTCTTCTCTGGGACTGAAATACTTTTTGGAGAATATTCTGAGTGACATACAGTTGGGAAATGATTCAAGCTGTAATCCCTGGCTAAATTCTTGTTATCATCCGTATGCAGGAGCAGGGTCCAATGGTTGTCGTCTCACCCGGCTGTCGGCCACCTACCTGGATCCACTACTGCTGCTTGAAAGACCAAAATGGCGGTGGAGGTCATCCTGTCCTTCAAGGTTTACATAAAATTTAAAGTGAAATTGAATGTCTTCCCTCTGTTCCTGAGAATTTCTGGGGCCATATCTTCCTCAGGAAGATTTAATTCTGTAGGAATGTTCTCAGTTTCCTGTAGATTGTAAGACATGTCTTGTAGCCATTCTCTTCCTTCTGCTCCATGAAGGTCCAGACAGGAAACCGAGGCCCTTTCTCTGATTTAGCCCAACAGTTTCACACAAAGTAGTCATGTCTAGCACTAAAGGTTTGGAGCAACAGGAATTTTTATTTAATTTGGCATTTTTACATTTTAATATAGACAATTAGACACTGCTCTGCGTCCTCTGTTGCAGAAGGCTCTCTCACCTCTCCGGCCCCCTTTATTTATTATGCACAGCATTTAGCTCACCATCCCCTACTCAGTCCCAGACCGGATATTAGATGTCTGAAAATCCTGCTAAAATCAGGGTCCTCTGCTCCAAGTCTCATTTATCGGTAGCATGAAAGAACTAGTGGATGGTTTGAAGGTTTAGAATTTTCTTTTTATCGCACTAATCTCTGTATATGTTTCCCTGACCACCCTTCCTCTCTTATATGTATTCAAACTGAGAGATATGCGTCAGGAGTAGTAAATCATGCCCTTTAGGGTCATTTGGACTAAAAAAGTGCTTTGAATATTTTACCTTAACCGTCAAGTCTGTTAAAAAAAATTTGAGGTGGTCCAAAATGAATTGAGTCAAACAGCTGACTGGGTCTTCCTTCCTGCCATAACCACTAAAACCAGTTTACAAAAAAAATTCCAGTTTGCAGAAGAGGAGGAAATCTGGGTCATATGAATTTATATCTAAATTTTAAAACTTCCAGGTCCCTTTGAGAGTATTACTATTTATGTATTTCTCTAAATGCAGAGAGCCCAGAATTTAGTTATTGTTTCATATATCTTTGTGAACTGAACTTCAGTCTCTACTCAAATAGGTAAAATAGAAGCTGCATTGTTTGCAAATATAATAAAAGTATTCAAGATTGCACAAAAAATAGGGTCTTATACTCTACCTTTGTTCAGGCCATGGCCAATAAAATGGGGTCACAAAAATATTGACAAAAATATTATTTCTCTAGTTCTGCTCCTATTTGCTTGATAAAAACTCCAGGGCTCACAATTTCCTCCCAAATAATTCTGGAAGTCATGTCTCACCTTTGTTCTCAGCAACCATCAGACAGGGGCCACTTTTCCCCTCACCTGCTCAGGCCCTGCTCCATGGGGCAATGTCTGCACTGAGGAGCCTGATGCTAGAACCAAAGGTACCATGATTTGTGTTGGGATCCTTGTTCTGCTCTATCATCTCTCCATTACAAATGGAGATAAACAAGGCTCCCTGTTCAGACATCTGTCATGTGTCCTGAGATGTACTCCTCGCATCTTTAGTAAACTTTTGTGACATGATAGACAAGTCAGGTTTATTGCCTGATGCATTTTCTATCTTGCCGTGATTTTAGTAAAGCAGCTCTTCTTTTTTAATTCTCACATGTAATCTCTCTCTGAAATGCACAGTAAGTTAGATGGAGATGCAGGTGTAGGTGCTGTTCTCACCTCCAGCTGGCCCACTGCTTCTCCTTCTCCTTATTTAGGAAACTCCTGTTCAGAAGTCCGCAGAGATACTTTCCACAGGACTTTAAAGATGTCCAAATCTTGAATTAGTACAGCAAGGCTCAAGTTGTGAGCTCAACTTCAATAGATTTATCAACAGGTGCATAGAAGAGGGTAGAATGGAAGCTGGAGACACATTTTTCACTTGTTTTTTAAGTCCCCAAATTTCTAGTTCTTGGAAAGAAGAAAACTTGACTCTTCCTTCCTTCCTTCCTTCCTTCCTTGCTTCCTTCCTTCCTTCCTTCCTTCCTTCCTTCCTTCCTTCCTTCCTCCCCCCTCCCTTTATTATTTTCTCTTGATTGCTTATGCTTCAGAGTACTGGCTTTTACATGCTGCCTCCAAAAGGTGGAGATAGGTCCATATTAAACTAGATCAGGAAAAAAAGGCACTAAGTCAGGACTAAAACTCTGGACTTGAGAAACACAGAGTCTTCAGAAACAACTTTCCTATCATTTCAGTTCATGGTTAACAGCCTCACAGTAGAGCCATCCAATAAGAAATCCTTATATTTAAAACCATGTGTAAGTGATCAATGACTCATCACTATTTTTGTAATTTTCACATTCGAATCCCCTATCTCATTCAAATGTAATCGAAGATAAAAAAAATAAAATAATATCTATGTAGAATGTTTTCAACCCTTTAAAATTACTCCAGAAATACAAGATGACATTTTATTCATGCTATTGCTTGGATGATAAGCCAGAGAGTTTAATTGTCTTCCTCCTCATTCCTTTACCTCTGACAGCGGGACTAACATCCTCTGAGAACAGTGAGCATCTGGCATGCTGCCCTCCTTGAGGTTAGAGTGGATCCTTAACTGTCGGGTGCTGGCTGACAGAGCTTGAAGCTAGCTAAGATTTTTGGACAAATGAAAAAGTAATCTGACATATATATATTTTTCATATTTTTTGCATACATTTATGGGGTATAAGTGTAATTTTGTTACATGGATAGATGGTGTACTGGTGAAGTCAGGGCATTTAAGATATCCATTACCCAAATAATGTCCCATATTATCCATTAAGTAATTTTTCATCATCCACCCCACTTCCGAGTCTCAGTTGTCTATCATTCCACACTTTACATCCACGTGTACACATTATTTAGCTCCCACTTATAAGTGAGAATATGCAATATTTGACTTTCTGTGGTTGATTGGTTTTACTTAAGATAATTGCCTCCAGTTCCATCCATGTTGCTGCAAAAGACAGGATTTCCTTGTTTTTTATGGCAGAATAGTATTCCATTGTGTATATATACCACATTTTCTTTATCCCCACCATCCATTGATGGACACTTAGGTTGATCCCATAACTTTACTATTGTGAATAGTGTTGCAATAAATATAATGGGTACAGGTATCTTTTTGATATAATAATTTTTTTTCCCTTTGGGTAGATACTTAGTAATGGGATTGCTGGCTCAAATGGTGGTTCTTTCTTTATTTCTTTGAGAAATCTCCATACTGTTTTCCATAGAGGTTGTAATAATTTACATTCCCACCAACAGTGTATAAGCAGTCTCTTTCTCCATGTCCTCACCAACATCTCTTGTTTTCTGTCTTTTTAGTAATAGCCATTCTGGTTGGTGAAAGATGACATCTCACTGTGGTTTTGATTTACATTTCTCTGATGATTAGTAATGTTGAGCATTTTTTCGTGTCTGTTGACCATTTGTATGTCTTCTTTGAAAAATGTTAATTCATGTCCTTTGCCCACTTTTTAATAGGATTATTTGGTTTTTATTTTTGCTGAGTTGTTTGAGTTTCTTATAAATTCTGGATATTAGTCCCCCGTCAGATGCATAGCTAGCAAATATTTTCTCCCATTCTTCCGGTTGTCTGTTCACTCTGTTGATTATTTTTATTTATTTATTTATTTAGGCTGTACAGAAGCTTTTTAGTTTAATTAAGTCCCATTTGTCTATATTTGTTTTTATTGCCTGTGCTTTTAAGGTCTTAGTCATGAATTCTTTGTCTAGACCAATGTCCAGAAGAGTTTTTCCCTAGATTTTTTCCTAGAATTTCTATAGTTTCAGGTCTTATATGTGAGTCTTTGATCCATCTTGAGTTGATATTTTTATATGGCAAGAGATAGGGATTCTGTTTCATTCTTCTGCATATGACAATCCAATTTACCCAGCACCATTTATTGAATAGGGTGTCCTTTCCCTAGTTTACGTTCTGGTCAACTTTGTCAAAGATCACTTGGCTGTAAATATGTGAATTTATTTCTTGGTTTCTGTTCCATTGATCTATGTATCTATTTTTATACCAGTACCATGCTGTTTTGGTTACTATCATCTTATAATTTGAAGTCAGGTTATGTGATACCTGCAGCTTTGTTGTTTTTGCTTAGGATTGCTTTGAGTATCCAGGCTCTTTTACGGTTTCATACGAATTTTAGGATTGTTTTCTAACATGTTTTAAATTACTTCCTTTAATTCTTTTTGGCTTTACCCCCAATCATATGTCTCTTTTGATCTACTTTACAGAGAGTTTTTCATCCTAAAGTCTTTTGATCAACTGTCAACAAACTGCTCTCAAATGAACCCACATACTAAGTCTTGATTACCTTTAGCATCACAGGCTAAAATAAAACGGGAGGTAGAGGAAGTTGCCTAGAAACAATTTTCAAACTGCTTCATACATCTTCAGCATCATTGCTCAACTGTTTAAACCATACCTGTGTGTTGCTGTAATGTATCTCTATTTCTCCTTTATTGTCAATGTGAATTGCAAATGTTTTAAAATAACTACATTTTAGAATCACAAAAATGTTTATAATTTTATTTCTTGGGTTTTTTTTTTTTCTGTTTTTATCTTGGCAATCTGACCAGTGTGGTCCCTGAACATTTACAAAATCCTTGCTTTTCTCTTTAGAGTCCTAAGAAACTACAATAGACTCTGTGTCTATACACACCAAAGTAAGTGATAGATTAAAAGACAAATATTATCAGATGTTTGAACAGCTTGTTTACCTGTGCCAAAATGAACTGATTAAATGGTCGTGTTCTTTAAAAGAAAAAAAAGAAAATAGAGAGCCAAACTAAAAAAGTTAAGAAAGTAATGAAACCATTCTTAAAAAATCAAGAGAAACCAAGGGGATACAACTTTGCTAGAGGTCTAAGCTTGACAAGATATAGCTATAGTTAAGATTTAACCAGCTTCTGCCTCTAGCCTGCTTCCCTATAATTGTTTACTGTTTAGAAGTTTGGTCACAAGATTTATAACTTCCCTTAATTGCTCATGTAGATAAGATCTCTATTATAAAACCTAAGACTGCCTTTTACGATGTTTTCCAGACCCTGCATTCCCATGGAACCACCGGCACCGCGGAACTAACTCAATCGGTCCTATGGCCCCCTGTAAGGAATTGGCTCAGTGCAAGAATGCAATTTCTACATTATTTCTACATTCCCATGATTTCACCCTCGACCCAACTAATCAGCAGTACCAATTCCCTAAGTCCCCTGTCCGCCAAATTTCCCTTAAAACCCCCAGCCTAGAGCTTCTCAGGGAGAGGGATTTGAGAAATTCCTCCCATGTCTGCATTTGGCTGCCTAATGACTAATAAACTCTTTCTCTGCTGCATCCCTGCTGTCTCAGTGCATTTGCTTTTCCTGTGCAGCAGGCAAAAAGAACCTCGTAGGGAAATAACAGTAATGGGGAAAGGACCCAGTTTACATTTCCTAGTATTGCTATATATACGTAGGCAATGTTGAATGTGTCAAAAGCTGATTTCTATGTAACATTTTAAAAATGCTAATCTAGGGATTATCTGCATATTCTATTGTTTGTATATTCAGGAGGCAAAGAACTATTTTCTACACATTACGTGCTTTTGTCAATGTAATTAAAATTGACTTCTTCCTATTTACCTAATGTGACTAATAATTTAAGGTAGTCCAATAATAATTATTTCTTCTATATGTAATTCCTGGATAACTCTGAGAAATTATTTATAAGTTGTTAATTCAAGATACTTAAATAAAATATCAAGAGTGATGCAAGTATTTCAGTTCTGGTATATATTTATATATCTATATCTAGAGATAGAGACAGACACAGTCACACACACACGCATTGGCTTTTTCAGCAATCATGAGATGGTAGAGATGGGAAGTGTGTTCTGCTTTAGTGTGTAGGCAATAAGATGCACATAAACTTTAAAGTCCTGAGGAAATCTGAGATTTCTGTTTAATATTCATGATAATTCTTTCTTTCCTAAGCCCATTAGCTCACTTTTCCATAATGCATCAGTTCAGAGTGACATCTATAAAAGTGTTTCTTGCCAGTTTTTTCCCTCTAAAATTCTTATGCCTTATCCCATCTGGCTTTGCAAATACATAAAGTATACGTGTTGCATCACATTATTTAAAGCAGCTTCCAATGACATTCACTGACTGCAAGCTTGGCTTAACTGTTCCAACATCGGATGCAAATGGTTTCTTTAATTCTCCTTGGATCAAGCCACCCATCTTTGGTTCTGATTGTTGCTTGTCATCATCTGTGGAGCAGTCTGCTCTACTTTTCTCCCGTCTGTTCAGGCTTAGGCAAGCTTACTGTTGAGCAATTGCATTCCTTGCTATTGCCAAAACAGGTTTTATTTTATGTAATTTTACACAGCTGAACTGCTCCCCTGACAGTAGCCACCCCACTAGATCCAAGCTCATCAAACTCAACTGTAATAGCAATGGTGGAGATACAGCCAAGACTCCTTTAAGTGTTGATGTCAGGAAACAAAGAAGCAAACCCTGAGAGCACATGTTTCTGTTTGTTTACCATCCAGGACTAGATGACCAATTCAGAAAAAGTGGAGTATTGCATGATCCTCTATGATTTTAATTCAGCGAAATCTAAACTGCCATTAGGAAGATAATCTTAACTCTAAATGCCATATATCTAGCCATGCTTGGGAAGTATAAAGTAGTAGTGTTTTTCAGGACATACAAACCTCTTGATGAATATAAATTTAAGATGAGCTTGGGTCTTTTTTTCCTTTGACAGAGGACAAAAGTGATTGCTCACTTTTTGCATTAAAGTTTGCAGCTTTCAAAATGATTTGGTAATATCTATGCATACAAAATTGGGGAATAAAATATTTTAGGAATTTAGCAAATGACTAGCAATTTTGAAAGAACACATTGATGTATGGATATTCTATTGTACTGATGAAATTTGAACAGAGAAAGATGGGGCAATCTTGTTCTCATCTCTATGACTGGGAAAGAGGCTCTCTATTATTCCTTTTTTTCTTTTAACAAGATAATGTGAGAAGCCTGAGACACCAGATAAAAATACGATATTGTTATTTGTGAAATATTCTTTCTCTTATGTTCACATCACATCTGAAAATGATGATACGACAAATGTCATTTTATATTTTGTCTTCCATTTTATACTTAAATGCTCATGTGATTTTGATCTAATAAAAACATAACTCAGAAAAATAAATCAATAACAATATACATTTTATGAAAATGAACATGTAATACTTTACATAATGCAATAACTTTCTGGTAGACCACACAAAGACATAATATTCCCATGGGCATAGATTCATATTCTTAGGGGAAATGCTCACATAACTGGTAGGCAACACAAAGAAACATGATAAGGATACTCTTGGGGAAGAGAATATCCAGAATTGTGTGGTCTTACCCACTTTTTTTGGCCTATTTTACTCAGAGGAAGTGAGCTAAAATGGGTCTGATGTATCCAATACATTATTCATTAACAGTGAGCACTTTATCTCTACCCCTGCCAAAGCAGAACTAACCAATCTGCCTACTGTTCCTTTCCATACCTTTATAAAGGAATAAAAGCAAAGTATTCATCAGTCCTGTAAAGAAATTATGTGAGAGAAATAAGATGTAATATAAAGTTATTGGAAGGCTGGTAATAAAATGGATTATTGACATTAAATAAAAGAAGCTTAGCATGTATAAATTAATATGTAGAAGTTATGTTGGAGTAAGGAAGTGGATATCTCTATTACAGTATTGGTCAATATGGCACAGATGGCTAGTGCCCAACGAAATTTTATACTATCTTTCCATATGGAAGATTTAGTGGTGTGAGCTATTGACTTATCAAGGAACTACATTTCCCAGACTCCCCTTATAGACAAGAACCATGTGACTAGTT
This sequence comes from Indri indri, assembly GCA_004363605.1. Lineage (NCBI taxonomy): Eukaryota > Metazoa > Chordata > Mammalia > Primates > Indriidae > Indri > Indri indri. Next base: position 24,671 of record RJWJ010009699.1, on the reverse strand, counting down.
CTCACTAGTAGATGTAGGCAGATATGTTTGCTATGTCCATCCTTTGATTTAAAAAAAAAAAAAAAATTCTCCAACAGCTCTTTCTCTTTGAACCTAAGAGCCCCCAGGAGATGTTAAAACCACAAGATGGCAGGCACCTGGGTCCTCTCTTTGGAACTATGTGGAAAAGACTTTCTGCTCACCAGGAACACTCATGTAGAATTGCTAAGATTGGGAGAAATAAACTTTTGTCACATTAAAATGCTGAATTCAGGGTTTAATGGTTACATCAGCTAGCATTACCCTATCTTACATGATCAGATATTAGTCCATCAGCACATGAAGATAAGTTGGTAGAAAGAAGTCAACATCTCAATAATTCTACCCTACAAAGACATCAGTGTAAGGAAGATATAATAAACAGAAGATAAACTGTCTTACTTTGAGAAACATGTAATTAAATAGAAAAGCAATAAAGGTAAAAGTGCAGTTAATATAAATGTCATTACATGAGGAAAGTGCTAAAGACACATGACATTTAAATGTGAGTTCATGAAAACCTTTGTCTTTTTTGAAAATAGATTCTTCACTCATGCTTTCTATGGTGTGAAGAATTGTAGTCTTGGACTTGATGTGCAGTTGACTGATCTGGGCTTGCACCAGATACTACATGCTGTCCTAAAGATCACTAATGGGAGAAGCTGGATTCCTATTATGTGAATCAGCCATCCCAGCTATTGGAACATTGAATTTGCCCTGGCTACTGTGATTAGCCCTCCAGCCCACAGAGTGTCATTAATTTGGCCACTTTGTCACAATCGGGCTTTCCATCCCCAAAAAGATTATTTTGGTCATTTAACCACATCAAAATACAGAACACTGGTCTCTTTGTCATTCTCTGACTATCACCATCCTGTTTTTCTCACAGTTTCTGCAGACATCATGGCAGGAAAAGTCACCTACAGTCTCCAGCATCTAGAACAAAATCTTTACTAAAGAATTTAATAAAGAACAATTGGAAAGACAAGAGTAAAATTGAGGCATAAAAGAACATGACTTCTGTGTTTTAAATTATAAAGACTAAGACCTAATTATATATACAATTATTACTGGTTATTTATATATTTATAACCAGTAATAATTACTGTCTTCCTTGTAGGATCTCTCTTTGGTTCCTCAGGTTTCTACTTTAATTTTTTTTTTCTTGTAAATATCCTGGGAAACAATTCAGCTCAGGTCTCCTTTAACCTATCAATTTATAATTCCACAGAGACTCCGTCCTTTCACACAGACTCCAAATTCCCCCAACAAGGCCTTTGAGGGCCCAAAACATGCTCAGGGCTCCCTGGGGTTAGTCTGGCAAAGGAGAGAGAGAGAAGCTATTTGAAATGTAAGAAGAGAAGTGGAAGCAACGCTTTACATAGTGAAAAGGAGGGCCGTCACCCCATCCTCCCTACCCTGCTCTGCTCTTCCTTTTTCCCCATAGGATTGATCACATTTTATTGTATCACAACATGCTATTTTATTGTCTCTTCCCTGGCTGGAAGGTTAACATTATAATGGGAAACATCTTACTGATATATCCTTGGTCTCAAATGTGCAGACTTTGCTTAGCACTTAGTAGGACTCAATAAATATTTTATGCAAGAATAAATGGATAAATGTCAAAGCAAGCACCATTTGCCTCACCATAATTTCAAGAGTGGGCCAATTGTATTCCCATTGCCAAGACTAATGTGGTAAGATATTTATTGTTGTCTCTTTGGGTTCCTCCCCCACCTCTTATTCAAGACAAAAAGAAAAGTTTGTCATTCTTGCTTTACAGAACTTGGCTCATGAGAAGGCAACAAAAGCCTGCAGTCAGTGGCTTGGCTTGTCATTTGAAAATGCATCAGGGCCATTGAATAGAGTAGGCCAGGTACCCTGGAGGTGAAGGTCAGAGGAAGCACAGCCTTGAGAGGCCACATGGTGGAGCAAAGCCACGAGTCCTCAGAGTGAGAAGTGGACTGAGGTCTGCAGATCCCATAACAAGCAATGACAGAGGACATCTAAACAGTGGCTTGGCACCTCTTAAAACACTGAAACACTGGCACAACATAAAAAGGTAGAAACAAAGTGGCTGAGTTTGATATTTGCCTTTAGTTGGATAGAGACTTAGAACTAAGCTTTTCAAATAAAATAATACGGAATTCCTTGCATACCTGAGATTGTAAGATCTAACTTCTGCTACATAATTATTATGCCATCACAGATCTTGAGAACTTAAGAAATCAAGATTGATTTGGCTATTTTCTGGATTTTCAAATCATTTCTCACATGCTAGAAAACATCTCATGACCCTTTGGTCTAAAAAGTCCTCATGGGTTTGTCACAGACTAGAATCTCTGATCTGGAATTTCTAGAACTGACTTGATCCCTCCAGGGTATTCAACCACAGAAAATATCTCTCATTGGCAACCAGAAGATAAGATTAACAATGCCATCTGCTTCTCTTTACAGTCTCTTCTCAGCCTGATACTGAAGACTCACTAAATTGGATTGAGGGAAAGAGAGAAAATGAGAAGTACAGTAGCAGGAACTGAGGGGAGGAATAAGTCTCAAAGGTAACTTTTAAACATATAATCAGGTACTTAAGCTTAATGCCAAATAAAATTAAAAGGTTTAAAAGGGGATGCCGATATATTTAAAGTGGGAGGAAGATCTTTAATATGTGTTCAGACCGTTTGAGGGAAATGTGCAGGCTATTGGACTGGTGAGGAAGATTGTACATAAGTCCTGACACCAAATGTTAATGTTTGCAAACTATAGTAGGAAGAGCGTATATGTGTGTGTGTGTGTGTGTGTGTGTGTGTATACACACACACATACACACATGTATACATATATACACGCATATATATATACATATATATGTATATATATATAGAGAGAGAGAATACACTGAGAGAAGGACAGAGAGAGAAAGGAAGGAAGGAATGGAGGGAGGGAGGGAAGGGAAAGATAAAGTATTAAGGGAAGAGATTGAGTTTTATGCCTGATTTTCCAAGCAGAAGAAAAAACATAAGTCCACAATGACTGGACCTGAAAAACATTTGAAAGAATGTTCTTTCTGAGACAGGAAGGATAACCAAATGTGAAGTTTTCAGAAAAGAATAAATTAATGAAATTAGAAATAACTACCCACTCAATTAGGAAATTTCTAAAGGCAAAGAGGATTAGAGAAGAATTGTGGAAGAGAGATTAGAAGTATATTGACTTGCCGGGTATTCATCCTTACAGATTTCACTCCCCATATTCCCAGGGCCAAGGGAAGGGTGGGTGGAGTGGCAGGGCAGGGACTCACTCAGATTCTTCTAAAAGACTGTCATAGAGAACTTTCTTCTTTGCTAAAATATCTGCTCAGTAGTAAAGTGTTCCTAATTTCTCCATATTTCTCCATGTGCTCCCTCCCTTTCCACACTTTGGGTTCCTTTGTCATCCACAAAGCTTTGTGTAATCCCCTAGTCAGCACTAGTGAGGTATGGGTAGGCCTTTCTCTAGGGGTCCTCTCTCTCCCAGCAGTGAGAGCTTGAGGATAGGGGCCATGTCTTGTTCTGCTCTGTATCCCCAACGGTTTGTTCATTCATAAAATATTTATGGAGCATCCACTATGTGCCAGAACCTATGCCGGATACTGAAGAAGCAATGGCAAACAAGACCGACAAGATCGCTAGCCTTCTGGAAATTAAATTCTACAAAAAATAAAGAAAAATAAAGAAAAACATTAAATTATTTCAAATTACAATAATTTCTATGATATTAAAAAAAGAGACAAAAATAGAGAATAGCAGAGGAGGGCCTTCTTTAGGTAGGATAATCTAGGCAAGTCTCTCTGGGAGGGGATGATTAAGCTGAGATTTGAAGGAAAAAAAGAGCTGTCTATACAAATGGGGGTATGCATGCACGTGGCGGGGGGGTGCATCTCAGTAGAAGAAAGAGCATGTGCAAAGGCTCTGAATCAGGTAAGACTTGGTGTATTCATGCAATCAAAGGCCAGTGAGTGTGAACACAGTGAGTGAGAGCATGGCATGGGTTGAGGTGGGGTGGTAGACAGTCCTGGAAACCCTGGTAAGGAGTTTGGTCTTTATTCAAAGTACAATAGAAGAACATTGCAGTGTGATAAGCAAGAAAGAGATGTTGGTCAATTTGGATTTTGAGAAGAGCACTTTTGTGTGATTTGTATGGGGGACAGATTTAGGAAATTGTTTAAATATTTCCAGTGAGAGCTGTTGAAGACTTGGACCAAGATGAAGGCAACAGAGATGGAGAGATGACAGATCCAAGATGTATTTTAACAATTAACTTTGCAGAATATACCAAATGCTTGAGTGTATGTATTGACAGAGAGTAAGGAATTCAACATGAATCTCAGGCTTAAGAAACCGTTGAGAATACACAGACGTATTGTGGTGGTGGGAGGAAGATGTAGATACAGGTTGGGGAGGGTAGGGTGGGAAGAAAAGTGCCACTGCAGTGATTTAACAAATGCGTGAGACATCCGAGAGCAAATGTCAAGTAAAGAGTTACAGAGGCTAGTCTGGAGCAGAGACGAGATTTAGGCTGGGTAGAGTATTTGGGGTCCCCAACATAATAAATAATTGAATGTATAGCATTTACCCAGGGATAGAACATGTGAAAAGAATTCAGGACCTTTCAGGGTGCTTAGTGTACATTTATTGAATGAGGACCAGAATCCGGACCTTATTGCCAGTGCCTGTGAGTAGGTCCCTGCTTCCACATCCAGCTTTCTGTGACCACCCCCCACCCAACCTTTCCCATGCCAGTTACCTACTTTGATTTCTACATCATGTTGGCTGCCTAACTTCCCAGACATTATATACATTCAGCTCAGCTCCTTCATACCATGTCCTAAGAAGACCCTGCAGAACAAACAGCTTTACTCCCTAGTGCCAGGATTCCTATGTTTCATATTATATTTTGATCTGTCTTGCTCACAGTAGGTTTTTGATCCTGATACTAACTTAAATAAAAAAATATACATCCAGATGGTTCCTGAAATTAAGGGAGATGGTGAGATCTTTAGGCATGTGCATTTAAAGAAAAATAAATCAATAAAGAATCTAGACTAGAGAGGGCATTGACATACGCTTGGATAATAAGGGGGAAATATCTTCATGGGTCAAAAACGTGATTGTATACCTCAAAAAATTCTGTAAAATTTCCATTTGCAATAAGTCACTTTGTATATTCTTAAACAATTACGTGACTTGAAACTGTCAATTTTTTTTAATTAAGGATTTTTGAGATCTTAAAGGTTGCACTCCACTTCCTAATCAAACATAGTATATGTTTAAGGAAACAAAATATGATGCATGAGAATTATTTAATTTAAAAGAACATCTTATTCTTTACTGGCATCATACTTCTTGTTAAAAACTTCACTGTAAGTGATCTGAATTTCTGAACATTAGCTTCCTCTCATTACCATAAAATCACGATCTTTTAAAGGCAATTGAGAGTACAATTAACCTTAAGCAAAAGATGTCATCATTTTCTGATTGATTATCTCAGCTTTCGAGAGTCAGTCATCCAGAACCAGTGTTTCTAATAAAATAAATTTTTTCAAAAATGAGATGTGATCTATATTTTTTTGGCTCTCTGAATACAAAACAGACCTTGTGGGATGCATGCCTAATGAGTCATCCTTGTTTTTCATGAAAAACATGATTTTCCAGTACTGTAGCATTTTGCTCTTTACTGATGCATTTGCATAAAATGAATATATTACAACTTAGATGTTGTAATTTAGTTAGTTTAATTATGTAAGTCACACTGATGGGTTGGTGATTTCATAAATTTGGAATGTGCCCAAGTTTTTTAGGGATTTTACTTCTGACATTATGTCTCTGTACAGTGAAACTTTCTTAACTGTATTTGATTATGTTAATATTCTCTGAGTCTTGGAACGGACACATGTTTACCATGAA
>RJWJ010009699.1:0-18605 GCA_004363605.1 Indri indri | reverse complement strand
AACAACACCAAAGTACAAGGTGTCACTTTAACAGCAAATGTGCCATGGAAGAATATGAAGTAGCATAAAAGGAATGATATGAACTAACTAAATGTACTGTTGTGTTACCTTTCTCATTAAATATGGTTTAATATTTATGTATTTGTTTTCATTTAATCAAGCTTACAATTACTACCCACCAATTCACAACTGCAGTGTCTTTATACCATATATGTCCACAGGCACTTACAGAATAAGAAATCCAATCGCTGACCCAGTTGCTAATATCATCATTATGCTCAGAATATTTCCCCAAGATTCCACTTTCCTCTGTGCCTACCCTTGTTCATTTATTCATTCAGTTAACATTCCCTGAGTTCCTACTATGCTCTGTGCAGTGTCCTAGGGACTGAGGGTTTGACAAAGCATAAGGCAGCACAGTGCTTGCTCTCATGCTTCTTATAGTCTAGGGAAGCAGACAAAAAAATTAAAGAAACTAATTAAATAATAACTACTTTTAGAATGTTATGAAGGAAATAACTGGAATGCTGGGAGAGAGCATAATGGTGACCAGTATCACCTTAAGGTTTCCCTCAGCTTGACTAACCTTTAGACAGGTTTCTTCCTAACTATAGGTCTTCCCATCTCCCTTTTCTTAGAGCATTTACTTTAGAAAACTTACAGTTGTAAACAATTTCTTTGCCCCTTTGAGATGTAAACCTTCTCCCAGCCTCTTGCCAGTTTTACCACCCGGGAATGTTTTTCTCAAAGACCTGGGCCATAGCTTTGAATGTAATTGGCAAGAATAATAGGGTCCCTATCTCCCAGTCTCTGTGGTAGGGTGGGGCCTAACTTCACCAATTAGCAAACACAGATGGCCTAATCACATTGACAACCTTCCCCCTTATGTTCTCCAGTATTTTTCCACTAGCTAACCCCAGCACTTAAACACTCTGTAGCTTTTTGTTTCAGTAGAGTTCAATCTCTCTCCCCTATTGCAATAGTCTTGAATAAGTCTTCCTTGCCTAGTAAATTTGTCTAGTGCAATTTTTCTTTGACAATGGGGAGAGGCAATCTCTGATACCTTACCTTAGGTAAAGTGAAGGAAAAGCACCCATGAAAAGATGGCATTTAAGTCCTGATGATACTTTGGGCAGAGGAAACAGTGAGTGCCAAAGCGGGCATGAGGAGAGAGCACGAGACTGGGTGCAGATGGGGCCAGGACATGTTGTCACTCATAGACCAAATTGGAAGTTTATATTTTATTGCAAGTGTAATGGGAAAGCATTGAAAAGTGTTAAGCAAAGGAAAGGTATGACCTGGCTTGGGTTAAAAGAAGGAGAGAAAGAAAGAAAGGAAGAAAGACAGAGAAGTCCAGCTGCTCTAAGGACTGGATGGGGTTAAAGAGTGGTTCACAGACATGGAGTCAGCCTTTCAATCTTCAGTTTGAAAACATAAGTGTTTTTAAAGACTCCAGATCTAAGAAGTGTAGATTCGATGACTAGGAGTTCAGAGAACTGAAAATAAATTCAGGATTAGAAGTTTTCCCTAAAAAAAATGTACTTTGCATTTGGTCTTCTAAGTAAAAGCATAGATAACAGGTATTAAAATTAAAAGTTTCTGTGACTATATTAACCCAAATACAATGATAAACTACTCCAGTTCCTTTCAGGAACGCTAAACATGTGCTAATGCAGCAGGTTTTCAGTGTCGATAGGGCTCTGTCAGAGCATTGTAGACCTGATCAACTCACATAATTGTGCTTTGCCAGAGATTCAGACATATCTTTCTGTTTCCAATTACTCTTAGCCCTATCACTAACCTAACCAATCAAAAAAGAAAGAACAGGAATTGTTAGTTTAGCAAATCTATATAAACTTACTCATGAATTTGGGAACTGTAGACAGTCAATCATCTATAACTTAAAACAAATTGAGTCAAACTTGTGGTCTATCCCGTCTAGTGCTGTATTACACAGTCCCATTCAAAATGATTTGCAAAGGGAAAGATTTTTCTTCATGACATTGACCTCTAAAATTTAGACCTGAGTTTGAGCATCCTAATTTCACTAGTTGGGGCAATAAGCCATAATTGTATGAAGTAAGCATATAATGAATATTGACTGATTAAATAAATGAATAAAATAAATAATATAATCCTTCAGATATCGTGAATAACATCCATCCTCTAAAATTAAAAACTGTGAACCAACATCTAAATGAGGTTAGCCATTTGGAAAAGTAATCTACTCCCAAAGAGGTTTAATGTATTAAGTAAATATTAATTGCACACTGCAGGGTCAGTAAACTTTTTCTGTAAAGGACCAGATAATAAATATTTAGACTTTGCAGACCATATGGTCTCTGTTGCAACTACTCAACTCTGCTGTGAATGACTATGCTAAATGCATAGCAATAAAACTTTATTTATGGACACTAAAATTTGAACTTCACATAATTTTCACAGGTCATGAAATAGCCTGCTTCTTTTGATTTTTGTTCAAGAATTTAAAGTATAAAAATCATTCTTAGCTTGCAAGCTGTACAAAGCAGGCTCTGGCCAGATTTAGCGTGGGCCTTAGTTTGCTGACCTCTGGTTTCTTGCATGTGAGGCATTGGGGAAACCAAGAAAAGAAAGACACTTTTGTAAAGGTGTTGATGATGAGAATAAGGTATTCACCAAATATAATTTACAGGAACAAGGATTAAATTAGGAAGACCAGTCTTATGTAACCTTGAAGTTTTAGCATTAAACTTGTCTAGCATGAGGTCACGACATTCTTGATATCTATCAAAGAGAAGTAGGAATAATCATTTCAATGTACTTGAGGGCCTTTTAAGAGGAAAGAACCCTTACAAAAGAAACCTTTTTTTTAGAAAGGAACAAAATAGAGTAAGCAAAAGCAAGTCTTCAGGCAGTTCTGCTTATGGATGAAACACACCACAATCTATTCAACTTCTTTGGCTCTAGTATCACGCTCCTTAGGAAACATTTTGATTTCCAATTCAGTTTCCTGGGTACTTTGATATCTTGAAGGTAATGTCCTGAGCAGTAGATATAATTATTCCTACCATTAGAAATGAAGTTCCCCAGTATGAATTAATAAACTGGTAAGCTTGGATAGTTTCAATCAATTCCCTAGAGTCTGATATATAAAAATAACTTTCTGAACATGGAAAACTGAGAACCAGATCTGGCCCCTTGCTGAGCCCACCAGGGTGGCGACTTCCCTTGAGGCCCTGCCTATCCAGCAGGCACACGGCTCTTCACCACCAAGTTCTCAGCAAAGCACTACGTTTCTCTCCTGCAAAACTTTCTCTTAAATACGTTATGAATCTATTTATATTTATTTTTTATGTTATCTGTGAATATGTCAGTATGTATTTCTCTAAGGACTCTTTAAAATACCACAATACCATTACTATAATTACAATAAATTTACATTAATTCTATAATATCAACAAATACGCAGTTAGTGTTCAGTTTTCACTGTCTTATAAATGTTTTAAATTTAGACTTGCGTGCACCTTTCTTTTCATTATTCTATGTCTGCATGCATTTACAGGCAGGCAAATGATTACTCTCTGTGGTAGAAAATAGGGCTTTTTAAAATTCGACCTAAAGCTCTTTCTTCAAGCAAAAGCCCTCACTGTAGTAAACAGAACACTGGACAGGGAATCCAGAGATCAATTAGGTTTGGGGTCTTTTTCTGTCACTTAATAGATGAGATAGGAAAACCACAGAACTTCTCTGGGACACATCTCTTCATCCCATGAAATGAGGAATTTAAGTAAGCAGCTACTCTCCAGTAGCTACTTTTCCATACCAAAAGTCTTGGGTTCTATCATTCTATAAGAGTAGGTTGTCTATACCCTTTATAATTATTCAGACACGTGATGTCTTCCTTAAGTCGAGAACTTAGTCTACTGAAAAATAAAAAATTGTGACATCAATTTTTAAACAGAAACGGTCATATTCATTTGAGAATTTAGGCACTTCACATAGACTGCATATCTTTTCCAATTTACTAGATAATAATTCCACTTTCTCCTTTGTTTAGACAGCACAGAAAGACCTATCCCAACCAAAACATACAGAACTAATGCTTAAAATAATTGGACGTTTTTCTTAAAAGTGAAGAATCTTTCAGTTTGAGAAAATTTTTTTAAAAATTAGCATTGGACAAAATCCATATTTAAGGCCTTCCCTTTCTTTGCACGTTAGTAGGTTAAGTAAGTAGCAGTCATTTGTATAAAGCAAGAATGATATATGACACATCACAACTAACTTTGTCCTTCCTGCATATGTATTTAGTATGGAAATTTCAAATTCAAGTTTCTCTTTTATGGTTTAATATTCCTCTCTATCTCCTTCTGCTTAGAAGGTAAAGAAATTTCTCTTTTAAATGTAAAGGTCAATTGTAACCCAAAGGCTTCAAAAAAATCAATGTTCCAGTGATAATTAAAGGTTACAATTTAGAGGAAGACTTACAATATAATAAGTTAAAATCCAGTAATAAAAGCATGAGAAGTGGTCTAGATAATCAAAGCTAACATTTATAAATGTAACTAATAAAAGAACTCTTTCTAAACAGCTTCTTAAAACATTAAAAATTTTATTATGATTTAACATCAGATATAAAATCTTTAAGTTTGTTCCAATCATTAACTGAATTACACATTTATTTAAAAGTGATGCCAACCAATTGTCCATGCCTATCTCTGTGTTTCATATAGAATTAAAGAAATAGTCATCTGATCTTATTCTCTGTAAAAGTTGTGCATATTTTTCTTTTTCAACATAGTCCTTAAATTTAGAAGGTAGGTACTATAAAAACTTGATTAAAAAGTAATTTGGTCAGTTTGGTATAAGACAAAGCAAGACTAAAGAAAAACTCTAAAAATATACATACATATTTCTGTAGAGGAATTCATTCCCCTCCTATTTAAGTGGGCTGAATGATAGTAGGCCATACTCTCCACTAATCTAGAGAGAGATATAGTCAAAGATCTGCCACAACTACATCTGAGCAAATATGTATGATATAAAAAATGTGGCAACCAGAGACAATTTAGGATGAGATAGACAGACCCAAATAAGTTTCATCAGCAAATGAATAGCAATGCTATAATTCCAGAGTCATTCGGGTGGCAGGGCAAGAATTTAGAGTGAAGTTATTCCATCCAACTCATCTGCTCAGCTTACAAGCAAATGAACTATTAACAGACTGATGAAGTTCAAAAATGCTCCTGAATTTTTTTAGACCTCTCAATAGATGTAATGCACACCTTCTGCCTATGTCCGTATTTTATAACATGTGATATCAATTCTCATCACCCAAACAACCATAGGTGACCACATTGGGATGCAACTTTAATCCAAAAGAAGTCAATCTATAAACTAGTAGTGACTTACATCTTAAGATGTATATCCTGGTATGAAAAATTGAGTGAAAAATCAGGTTCTCTTAGGAATATGGAATTGAAAAACTGGGATACTAAAGCAGTTAGTAGTGAGGGCATAAGCCAAAAAACTGAATCCAGTGATATCATGCAGTAGATTCTGTACCAAATGAGCTATGGCAATCCACAGAAAGGTAAGGTTCTTTGAGGTCCATGTGGAATCTAGTCCCTGCAGCTGCCCCTATTCTTTTACTTGAGCAGCTAGAATGAGTCTCTGTTCTTAGTGACTACATAAAATTGACTGACACCAAACAAAACTGTTCCTCTCAAGGTCACCATGACCTCTAGAGAGACATCATCTTGGTGATGTCATGGTCTTAAGCATTAATATCATCCATCAGCTCATAACTCCCCAAATTATACATTTTTTCTACTTGTACATTTTTTATGAACCCTAGGATTTTATTTCCAACTGCATACTTGGTACTTCCACCTGTATATATCTAAAAAGCACCTTATACTATTCAAAACTAAACTCTCAATTGTCTATCCTAATGTGCTGTAGTGGTACTCATTCCCATCTAGTAAATGGCAGCTTCATTCTTCCGGTTGTTCACACCAAAAACTGTAACATAATTCCTAACTCCTGTTTTTATCTTGTACCTCATATTCAATCCATCAGTGAATTTTGGTCTTACATTTAAAATATATCTAGAATCTGACTACATATCACTACGTCCAAATTATCACTTCGATCAAAGACACTGGATAGGACTTTGACTGCAACTCTCTACTTTGGCACTATGCAGAAAAGAGTTAATATAGTTAAGACTGAGACTGCTAGCCTTAGAAAAGTCTGCTTGCAAGGTTGGCCCTCAACCAGCACTTGGGAACCTAGATTTGGGCAGGATTCTCACTACTCTAACTGATAAAAGTGGCTCACTGTGCATAAACTGTACAAACAATATGGTTTATGCTAAACACTTTTTTTCCAACAGCTGGAAAGACTGCCTACACAACCACCCCGCAAAGAAACCCTGGGAACTGAGTTTCTAATGAGCTTCCCTGGTAGATGACATTTCATATATGTTACCACAACTCATTCTTGGAGTGATTAAGCACATTCTGTGTGGTGATTCCACTGGGAAAGGATTCTAGAATCTTGTGCTTGGTTTCCTCCAGATTTCACTCCATGCACCCTTTCCCTTTGCAGTTTTTGCTCTATAACCTTTTAATGAAATAAATAGTAGCCATGGTAGACTATACGCTTAGTCCTGTGGAGTCCTCCTAGAAAATTGTCTAACCTGGGATGAGTTGTCATGGGGAGGCCCCTGATCTGGGCAGTTATTGAGCTCTTACCAAACACCTACTATGTGCAAAACATTGCCCTTCAACCCTACTGAGCTAGACCATAAATGAGATCGTCATGGGCTTTATTTATTTATTTTGTCCCTCTCCTGTAGGACATAGGGTTTTGTGTTTTTCTTGTTGATGTTGTTGTTTTCAAATGGATGCAGCCTCCATTCTGCTCCAGAACTCCTTCTGCAGAGGCATCCCCTTATCAGGAAGCACTTCCAGGCACAGTCACGTCATAGAACTGCTGAAGAAAAAACCCTCTAGAAGAGAAGAATCCAGCCTCAGTGCCAACTCCATCATAATTTCTTTACAGTTTTCCAAAGTGAATAAATGGAAGACTCTTGACACAGACTAGACCTCTTACTTGTGATATGAAGTAAAGGGATGTCTTTTCATGGTTCTCATACCGGTTCTTAGAATCTGCTATTAATACTAATCTTTGGATTAGAAATATTCACTCTATAGTATAATGAAGAAAGCCAACATATATAGACCATTTCCTACCAGAATCACAATAGTATTAATAAATATAACAGGTATGTACTACAAATAGCCTCATGCTGCAGATAACCACTTATGCTATAAATAACCACCTAAACCTCCGTTTCTACTTTCTTTACTACAGAAGACTATTCTGCCTTTGTACAAAATCCTGATTTGTCTACCACATGCATTCCTATTCAGGTCTAATCACTGCTCTTTAGGAAAAATATTTCTAAAAGACCAGCAAAAATAATCAAGGAGATGAATGTACTGCCGTATGCAAATGGACTAAAGTGATTAGGATTCTTAGGACTTGAAATACAAAGGTTTAACAAATATATTAAGTGCTATGAATAATTCATTTACCAAATTCCTAAGTAGTCAGTCATGATCGCATGAATTGAAAATAAGGCTAGATTTTGGATAGAAAATAGCTAGCACTATTTTCTATATTGAAACTTTTAAAAATTATCACAATAAGCAGTACAGATTGAGATTTTTCTATGTTTTAAAAATTCTGTATTACTTTTCCATTGCTGTGTAACAAATTACCACAAACTTGGCAGCTTAACACCATACCCATTTACTGTTCCCAGTTTTGTGGTTCAGAAGTCCAGGAGCAGTTTGGCTGGGCTCACTGCTTAGGGGTTCACACTCAAGGCATCAGCTACACTGTGATTTTAGCAGGAGGCTATGGAGGACAACACACTTCCAAGCTCATTCAGGTTGTTGGCAAATCTAGTTCCTTGCAGTTGTAGGACTGAGGTCCACATCTTCTTGCTGGGTGTAGTCTAGTAGTCACTGTCAGGTCCTAGAAGCACCCCGCTCCCCAACTGCCTGCCACATATTTCCTTTCATCCTCAAAGCCAGCAACTGAGAATCTCCCTTGCATCAAATCCCTCTCACACATCAAATCTCCTTCCAGAAAGAGCCCACTCCCTTTTAAGGGCTCATGTGATTATACCTATTAATTATAATCTCCCTATTTTAAAAACATCTTAATAGTGGGGGCCTTAATTAAATCTGCAAAATCTCTTCACAGCAGCACCTAGATTACTGTTTCATTGACTAACTGGGTATTGGTATTGGTACACTAGGTACAGATGATCTTAGAAGTTGTCTTAGAATTCTACCTACCACAAAATTCTAATGCACACATTTCATAAAGCTAGAGTTTGGCCAATTTTTAATCTTTGAGATTAATATAAAATGAGAATACTCTTTTTATACTCACAACATGGCCCTTTGTGCCTGTGTGAAAAACAGAACTGGGGCTGGATAAAGCATAAGTCTGTTGCACAGTGGGAATCATTTTTTATGTTCTAAAATTTCCTTCTAACTTTAATAACCGTTCTTCACATTTTTCTCATTTGCTCTATCAGCTTTACCAATAATTAATGAATGTTTTTCTTCTTGCATTCTTTCTTCCTCTGGTTTCATTAGTAATCAAACTTAATTGACTGAAATATATATGGCTAACCCTCTCTCACAAATAAGCATTGGGAAGAAACACTATCAGCCAAAATAAAGGTGTGGGATATCCCAATGATGTTAGAAGTGTGATAGACAGTAAGAAAGATGCACCAGAAAATTAGAGTGACAAGTAAACTGTTCATGGGGAGGGTAACTCATGGATTCCTCTCATATTCAGAGAGGAATTTTAGGTACCAATTTTTGACAAAATTATCGAGTAATATTAGAGAAACACCCAAATGCTGATTTTTCTCAAATCCAATTCTTTTGACTAGCATTTAAAAAATAAAAGTTTAATTTTAATTCTTCACCTAGACCATGACATGTATATTTCCCATTTCTACCTGTCAGAGGGATTTGTCCCCTTTACTATAATGTAACATCACAGAGAAATCAAGAGTTTAATTCTTTAGTCTCTTCTATTCCATCACCTTTAATCTTCAGTAAAATCTAAAATATTCACCACAGTTTGACCCCCCAGGAAGTCTATTCTTTTTACCTAACTTCAAATTGGTCAGTCAAAAATTAAATTGAGTGATTTGCCAGTGGTCTATTATTTAATATCCACCCTACCATATCAGATATATAAAACTATGACCTATCTAGGTACATTCTGACTTGAGTTCATCAGAAGTCAAACAAATTATTTTATAAGTTAATTTGAAAATATCTGCCCTGTAGATAAATTCTCACATGCCATAGTAAGGCCTAAAGCAAAATTTTGCTGCCAAATTTTAAACTCTTGAAGGTAATCTCCTTTGATAGAATCTAGGACACAGAGTACCATTTTGTTCCACATCTTCCCTTTTAATTCAATGTCCACAGCAAAAGCTTCAAAAAGGGCACTTTCTCCTAGAATAGGTCATGTACTTCAAAGCAAAGCAGAGCAAAAATCAAGTTTCAGTGATTTTCATGCAGAAGCTCAGATATGCAAAACCAGTAGTGTAGTTGACCCAATTATTTTAAAGACTAAGAGAAGAGACTTGATACTTCCAAACTAGCTACGTATACTTTTCACAGAGGGAGAACATGGACCTCGGTGTCAGATATTACTACCACTGCAACAGAAACTAGTTGATTTAAATTTTATTTGTAAAATGGGGATAAAATCACTTATATATTAATGTTGTAAAATGACATAAAATATAGAAAATATTTATTGAGGTCTGTAACACAGTATAAATGCTAAATAATCATAATTATGTTATCAATAAAGACAATGACATGCAATTTGCAATATTTTGTGGGACAGTTAAATTTAACTATATTGCCATGTAGTGACCTGGGTTTTATAAGCAGAACAGTAGCTATTTTTTTTCCAAACTTGTGTTTTTACTACAAGTGTACACAAATCTGCTGGTAATATATGTGCTGATAATTTACTATGAACTATAAGGTTAAGTCAGTAACTCAGAGAAAAGTGTATCTATGAGGGTTACAGTTGAAGTAGCTGTTTTAGTTTACCCTGTTAACATCCTAGACAGTGTGGAATAATCATCTCTATTAAGGAGTTTTAATACCCTTTCCTTAATTCTGCCCCAGTTTATAACTTCAACATGTAGCTCCCTATATTAGTTTTCTATTGCTGCTATAACAAATTACTATGAACCAGGTGGCTAAAACAGCACAACTTTATTACCCTGTAGTTCTGAAGGTCAAAAGCCTGACATGGGTCTCACTGGGCTAAAGTCAAGCTGTTGGTAGGGTTGGTTCTTTCTGGTTGTGTTATGCCAATATTATAATTGCTTTATTTCTATATGCAAATATCAATGAACAGGGCATGGAGACAAAGTAGAGATGTTTCTTAAACTTTAGAAGGAGCCAGGTCTACACTAAACATTTGCTAAGGTAGTTGGGTTAATCCCTTCATGGGAAAGGGCTCACTATCCTATCATTTCAGTGAAAGAAACTGATAAAAAAAAAAATCTTTGTGCCTGAGAGTAACATACTTGAACCGAAGTCATTGTCTCTGAAGACTGGTATTATTTTTTTCTTAATTTACAAACAGAGGATTGTCACATCTGAAACTTTCATGTTATACTCTTTCTTCTCAGCTATAGCTGAAGTATACATTCATTTGTGAACAGTACATGCTAAAGCCATAAACATAAACAAAATCAAGCTTATGAAGCAGAGTATTAGTAGGAACATGAAGAGTCTTAGAACAAAATCATATGTGGAGCACTTGGAGGAATTTGTAACATTTAAGCAAGAAAAGAAAGCACTTAATGAGTCTGGAAAGCAAGAGAGGATGGAAGCAAGTTTAAATTAATTTAACATAAACTTTGTAAGTGATTACTATGAGTCTGGGGTACCATGTTACCTGTGAGAGTACTATGCAATTAAGACCTACAATCTTCCCTCTTGTGAGGAAACATAAACATAAACAGATAATTTTTACACAATCTATGAAGAGCTGATTTCAAGTTAAACTCATGGTAGTTGGTTTGGAGGTTTTTTTCAGGCTGTCATGAAGCTGTGAGATTCATTGGTGTAGTGCCATTATAATTTCATGGTCTCTAACCTCAATAGGATCAATGTCAGCTTGTTTTCTCTTTCTTCTCATAGACTAGTTCAAGTCTACTCCCCATCCTCATCTCTAAATCAGGGATACTTATGATAATTAAGCCACAGGATTGTTTTGAGGATTCACTGAATTAGTTCATGCAAAATTGCATAGCAAATAGCCTGAAGCATACAGTTCAATAAATGTTTGTTGTTATTATTATTATTATTATTCTCAAACCTGACTCCTGGCTCCATTTTCCCTCAGCTTTTCCTCAACAGATGACTGTACTTCCAACTTTACAGAGAAAACAAGGCATCTGCCTGAAAGTTAGCAAATATTCTCCCACTAAACCAAAAAAGTAACTTGTGTCTGTGTCCATTTTTCTTCTTTGCTTCTTTTTCCTATTGAGGGCTAGTCTTTCCATCAGTTCTCTAAAATCTCTTCTCCTTTTTCTCATTTGGAACTTAAATCATCTTTGGCACTTCCATCTCAGCACATTCTATCGCCTCAATATTTGAACACGTTCAAGTTACACCCTTCTTATAACAAAATACTTTGCGAATTCATGTTCTTCTCACTTATTGCCTTTCTCTCTCCCACTTTATGTACCAAATGCTCCAAAGCGTATTCTACACTCTCTGTCCTCACCTCCCATTCTCTCTTCAATCCATCACATTCTGACTCCTACCTTCAGAAGTTTCCACAAGAAACTGAGCCATTACCTAGCTCTTTAATAATTATCTCATTGCTAAATGTCATGATTAGGTTTTCATTTTTACTATAGTTGACCTTTTTGTTGCAGTTGACATAGTTATCTATGTTTTATAAAGTTTTATACAGAAAAAAATTCCCTTCCTTTATTAAAAAAACCAACTGTCTTTCCTCCTTTGATGTATGATGTCACCCTACATGGAGTTCCCTCCTACCTCAGTATCAGAGTTTTTTCCTATTCTTTCTTTCTATCCCTTAAATGGGGTGTCATGGTCCTCCACTTTTCTTACTCTAAATATTATCCTGGAAAATATGTATCTATCCCTGTTTCTTTAATTATTATCTACATGCTGGTATTGCCAAACCCACAGCTAATGACAAGAAAGTTTCTATGAGCTCCAGACTCATATATCCCACTCCCTATTGGTCATGAGCCTTTGATATCCCATAGATATCAAAATCAGAATGTCTAAAACTGAACTGATTATCTTCCCCCGACCCAATACCATATCTCTTACTGCTCTCTTTAACTCAGTGAATAGGATGTCCATCTACTCAGTTACTCAAACCAGAAATCTGAGTATCATCTTTGGGGTTCCACTCTGTGGCTTGCTGTCATAATCTATACAAAGAGTACTGTCTCTAGCTCTGCAGTACACATTGCTGTCTTTTATTCCCATGTCCCCATAGCTCTTCACACTGTCCTACTGGTTGTACTCCCAAGTATCTTCCATTTTCTTTGCATCCCACCATCATTCCTCTGGTATTAGTTTCCACCATTTCTTGGTTGTATCACAAAGAGTCTCAATAGGCCATTTTCCTTTATGTCTTGCACACAACTAATTTTCGACCCACTGAAATGAGTTTGAGCTTTCTAAAATGTAAATATGATTATGTCCTTTTAAAAATTATGTTCCCATTTAGTGATTCTCTATTTCCATAAAAATGTTGTCAGAAATTCATCAAGACCTACCATTGTTTGCTTCTCTATCCCTCAACTCACTTATCCAGCCATGAACTGTCATAAGTTCACCATCAGTTTTTACCCTAGACCTTTACTCATTACATTCCTTCTGTCTGTAATACTACTCTCTCCTTTGATTAGATATCACTGCCTTCAAAAATTGGAAGAACATTCCCTGGGATTACCCCTAAATTATTCTCAGATTCTGTGAGGTCAGGGAACATGTCTGTCCTGGGCAATATTGCGTCTCCAGTGCTTAGTATAGCCCCTAGAATTTAATATGTTTAGCACACATACGTAAAAAATGAATTGATAAATACAAACACAAAAAGTGAAATAAAAAATTGTAAGTTTACATTATGACAAATATCTACTAGCTTAATATAAAAGAATTAGATTCTCTTAGACAAATAATTGTCAAAAATTGGCAGAAATAAGTAAATTAATAAAAGAAACAATAACTAAGATGTGATGTAATGTATTCAATACTGTAACTATTGCTCCAGACTTGCAGGCAAAGAGGGCCTGGAGAGACCTTTCTATCCTACGAATTGACTTTTCTCAGTTAAAAATGTTTATCTTCATATTAGGTTTTTTTTTTTTTCTTTTTTTTTTGAGACAGAGTCTCACTGTGTTGCCTGGGCCAGAGTGCCGTGGCGTCAGCCTAGCTCACAGCAACCTCAGACTCCTGGACTCAAGCGATCCTCCTGCCTCAGCCTCCTGAGTAGCTGGGACTACAGTCATGCGCCACCATGCCTGGCTAATTTTTTCTATATATTTTTAGTTGTCCGATTAATTTCTTTCTATTTTTAGCAGAGACAGGGTCTTGCTCTTGCTCAGGCTGGTTTCAAACTCTTGAGCTCAAACAATCCACCCGCCTTGGCATCCCACAGTGCTAGGATTACAGGCATGAGCCACCACACCCAGCCTATATTAGGTATTTTTAAAAATGAAATGTTTGCTAGATGAATGAATGTACTTTAAAACTTTAGAGTCCATAGACTAGACCAGGCAGAAGAAAGAATCTTAGAGCTTGAAGACAATTCTTTTGAATTAACTCAGTCAATCAAAAATAAAGAACAGAGAATTAAGAGGAATGAACAAAGCATACAAGAAATATGGGGTTATGTAAAACAGACAATTATAAGAATCATAGGCATCTCTGAGGGTCAAGAAGCAAAGATAAAAGAAGTGGAAAACCTATTTGAGGGAATAACTGAGGAAAACTTCACTGGTCTTGCTAAAGATTTAGACATCCAGGAACAAGAAGCTCAACAAAAACCTGGGAGATTCATTGCAAAGAGGCAATCACCAAGACACATAGTCATCAGACTGGCCAAAATCAACATGAAGGTGGAACTTCTGACAGCTACGAGGCAACAACATCAAGTAACTTACAAAGGAAAATGCATAAGGCTAACTGCAGAATTCTCAACTGAGACCCTATAAGCCAGAAGGCATTGTGGCCCCATCATCAGTCTTCTTAAACTGATCAACTGCCAGCCTAGAATTTTGTATCCAGTAAAACTAAGTTTCTTATACAAAGGAGAAATACAGACTTTTTCAGATAAGCAAACACTGAAGGAATTTGTAAAGACCAGATCTACCCTGCAGGAAATATTCAGAACTGCATTATAAGTGGATCAGCACAATAGAAACCTACCAAAGTAAAACCACCCAAAAGCTAAAGCTCAGAGGTCATATAACAATAGCACAAGAGGTAAAATAAAACAATAAGGTACTACCCAACAGGATGAACAGAACAGCATACCACATATCAATTCTATCAACATGAACAGTCTGAATGCCCCACTCAAAAGATATCAGCTGGCTGAATAGATGAAAAACTACATCCCAAGTATCTGCTGTCTCCAGGAAAAACATCTAACCCACAAGGACTCATACAGACTCAAGGTGAAGGGATGGAAAAAAATATTCCATGAAAATGGAAGCCAAAAGAAAGCAGATGTAGCAATTCTCATATCATATAAAATTGACTTTAAATTAAAAATGGTAAAGAAAGACAAAGATGGTCATTATATAATGGTAA
Organism: Indri indri; assembly: GCA_004363605.1. NCBI lineage: Eukaryota > Metazoa > Chordata > Mammalia > Primates > Indriidae > Indri > Indri indri. The sequence continues at coordinate 3,678 of RJWJ010009699.1, read as the reverse complement.
AGGGAGAAAATCCACAAGAAGACATAACAAGGCTAAATATTTATGCACCTAACACAGGAGCACCTAGATTCATAAAGCAAACCCTACTACATCTAGGCAAAGAGATAAACAGCAGCATCATAATTACCAGGGATTCAACACCCCACTGACAGAACTGGACAGATCATCCAAGCAGAAAATAAACAAAGAAACACTAGACTTAAATGGGACTCTAGAACAAATGGGCCTAACAGACATTTACAGAACATTTTACCAAAAAAATACTGAATATAAATTCTTCCTATCAGCACATGAATGTTCTCTAAGACTGATCATTCTTAGGCCACAAAACATTTCTCAAAAAATACAAAAAAAAAAAAAAAGAAATCACACCATTTATCATCTCAGACAACAGTGGAGTAAAACTAAAAATCAACTCTAAGAGACACATTCAATTCTATACAAAGTCATGGAAATTAAACAACCTTCTGTTGAGTGATTATTGAATCAATAATGACATTAAGACGGAAATCAAAAGACTCCTAAACTGAATGACAAAGGGGATACAAGCTACCAAAATCTATGGCATTCAGCAAAAGCAGCCCTAAGGGGAACACCCATGGCCTCAAATGCCTACATCAAAAATACAGAAGGATCACAAATTAATAATCTAATGATGTATCTTAAGGAACTAGAAAAGGAAGAGCAAATCAAACCCAAAGTCAGAAGAAGAAAAGAAATAACTAACGTGAAAGCAGAACTAAATGAAAAGGAGAAAAACAACAATACAAAGGACTAATGACAAAAAAAATTGGTTCTTTGAAAAGATAAACAAAATTGATAGACCTCTTGCTAGATTAACCAGAAACAGAAGAGAAAGGACCCAAATAAACTCAATTGGAAATGAAAAAGAAGACATTACAACTGATACCATAGAAATACAAAATATCATTTGTGAATGCTATGAAAATCTCCATGCACATAAACTCGAAAATGTAGAGGAAATGGACAAATCCCTGGAAAGACACAACCTCCCAAGACTCAATCAGGAATAAAGAGAACTCCTGAACACACCAATAATGAACAACGAGATTGAAGCATAATAAAAAACCTTCCAACAACAGTAAAAAAAAGCCCTGGACCAGATGGATTCTAAGGCAAATTTTATCAGACCTACAAAGAAGAGCCGGTACCTATCCCGCAGAAATTATTCCATAACTATAACCCTTATGAATATAGATGCAAAAATTTTAAATAAAATACTATCAAACCAAATTCAACAGGACGTCAAAAAAAATAATAATATTTCACCATGACCAAGTGGGCTTCATCTCAGGGTTGCAAGGATAGTTCGATACATACCTAAATCAATAAATGTGATTTACCACATAAAGAGAAGCAAAAACAAAAACCATGTGATCATCTCAATAGATGCAGAAAAAGCATTTGACATAAATCTGCACCATTTCATGATAAAAAACCCTCAACAAACTAGGCATAGAAGGAACATACCTCGAGATTATAAAAGTCATATATGACACACCCACAGCCAACATCATATTGAATGGGAAAAAGTTGAAAGCATTACCACTAAGAACCGGAACAAGATAAGGGTGCGCAGTGTCACCACTTCTATTCAAGATAGTTCTGGAAGTCCTAGCTAGAGCAATCAGGCAAGAGAAAGAGATAAAATGTATTCAAATCAGGAAAGAGGAGGTTAAACTATCACTTTTTGCTGATTATATAATCTTATATCTGGAAAACCCCAAAGACACCACCAAGAGACTCCTGGAATTATTAACTAAATTCAGCATAGTCTCAGGTTATAAAATCAATGTACACAAATCAGTAGCATTCCAACATGCCAATAACGGTCAACCTGAGAGTCAAATCAAAACTCAATACTATTCACCATAGGTACAAAGAAAACAAAATACCTAGGAATATACTTAACCAGGGAGGTGAAAGATCTCTACAAGGAGAATGATAAACACTGAAGAAAGAAATTGCAGATGACACGAACATATGGAAAAACATATCACACTCATAGATCAGTAGAATCAACGTTGTTAACATGCCCATACTACCCAAAGTGATTTACATATGCAAATCCAAATAGCCAAAGCAATCTTAAGCAAAAAGAACAAATCTGGAGGATAGACCTATGGAACAGAACAGATAGCCCAGATATAAAACCATCTACATACAGCCAACTGATCTTTGACAAAGCAGACAACAATATACACTGTGGAAAAGAAGCCCTATTCAATAAATGGTGCTGGGAAAATTGGATAGCCACAGGCAGAAGATTGAAACAGGATCCATATCTCTCATCTCTCACAAAAATTAATTCAAGATGGATAAATGACTTAAATGTAAGGCATGAAACCAAAAAATTCTAGAAGAAAATGTTGGCAAAATTCTTTGAGATACTGGCCTAGGCAAAGAATTTATGAAGAAAACCCCAATGGCAATCACTGAAACAACAAAAATAAATAAATGACTCTTGATTAAATCAAAAAGCTTCTGTACAACTCAGGAAATAATCAATAAAGCAAATAAACAACCTATAGAATGGGAGAAAATATTCACAAGTTATATATCTGATAAAGGGAGAATAACAAGAATCTATGAAGAACTCAAGCCAAACAGCAAGGAAAAAGCAAACAATCCCATTAAAAAGTGGGCTAAGACCTGAACAGAAGCCTTTCAAAAGAAGGTAGACAAATGGCCAAAAAGATATAAAAAGTGCTCGACATCACTAATTATCAGAGAAATGCAAATCAAAACCACGGTGAGATACCACTTAACTCCAGTGAGCATGGCTTTTATCAAAAAGTCCCAAAACAACATATGCTGACTTGGATCTGGAGAGATAGAAATACTCATACACTGTTGGTAAGACTGCAAACTAGTACAACCTCTATGGAAAGTAGTATGCAGATATCTCAAAGAACTAAAAGTAGACCTTGTTGATCCAGCAATCCCACTACTGGGTATTTATCTGAAGGAAATAAAGGCATTCTATAAAAAAGACACCTGCACTCAAATGTTTATAGCAGCACAATTCACAATTGCAAAGATGTGGAGACAGCCCAGGTGCCCGTCAATACATGAGTGGATTAATAAAATGTGGTATATGTGTATCATGGATTACTACACAGCCATAAAAAATGATCAACTAATACCTCTTGTATTAACCTCGTTGGAGCTGGAGAACATTCGTCTAAGTATCACAAGAATGGAAAAACAAGAATCACATGTACTAATCAATAAATTGGAACTAATCGATCAACACTTAAGTGCACATATGCAAATGCAAATAACAGAAATAAAGAAGGTGGGAGGTCAGAGGAAGGGAAGGGTAAATTCACACATAATGAGTGCAATACACACTATCAGGCTGGTGGTTACACTTATAACTTTGACTCAAATAATATAAAAGCAATTTATGTAACCAAAATGTTTGTATCCCCATAATATTCTTAAATAAACATTTGATCCAGCAATAGCACTATTAGGCATCTACCCAAAAGAGCACAAAACATTCTATGATAAAGACATCTGCACCCGAATGTTTATGGCAGCACAATTCACAATCGCAAGGATGTGGAAACAACCCAAGTGCCCGTCAATCCATGAGTGGATTAATAAAATTTGGTATATGTTTACAATGGAATATTACTCAATCATAAGAAA